>PVJH01021882.1:0-37728 GCA_004026705.1 Nesogale talazaci | reverse complement strand
AAAAAAAAAAAGATCAATATTTAAAAGAGATTACAATTTCAGTGACTTAATGTATGCCTTCAAGTAAGAAGACATGGGGTTCATAATTGGCAAGGAAAGGACATTCCAAAGGAAGGCAGTATTATTAGTACATGTCAGCCTTTTTGCTAGGCATTCTGAGAGGCATAAGTGAATGTGTCACATAATTCAATTTCAAAGAGTCCAATGACAGATTATTTGGATTGAATATGAGAAATGATTCATTTCTGAGAGAAATTCTCACTAGATGAGACCTCATCAATGAATTTAGTATTTAGCTTTACATCTCTTGAAACTGTACTATTTATTTATTTAAGATAGTTATATTGGGAGCTCTCACAGGTCTTATAACAATCTATACATCAATTGTGTCAAGCATTTAAAAAATTTATGTAAAATTCTTTGTGTAAAGAATTTTTGTACATATGTTGCCATCATAATTTTCTAAATATTCGCTTTCTATTTGAACCCTTGGCATAGGTTCTCTTTTTTCCCCTTCTTTTCCCTTCTAAACCCCATGTGTTAGTCTGGGTAGACTAGAGGAACAAATTTATAGACTCGCATATGGATATAAGGAAAAAGTTTATATACAAGAGGAATGAACACTGAGAAAGCATCCCAACCCAGTCCAGTTCAAAGTCATAAGTCCAATATTAGCCCATATGCCCCATACCAGTCTATAATGTCTCCTTCGGACTCACGAAGTCACAGGTCAGTGGGTGCAGAATCCTGGCGCTGGCAGGGGTCTCCCCATGGCGCCTCACTTCCAGGAACTCAGGGTTCATCAACAGCATCCAGTGGTGGCAGAGGTGGCCAACTCATTGCTGGCAGAGGTCCCCACGTGGCCTCTCCAGCTTCAGAGGTCTGGCTCCATCAGGGCCAAGCCATGTGGCTTCTCCGGCTCCTCAGATGCTGCCATCTTTTCTTGTCCATGATTCATCATCTCTGAGACTAACTCCCAACAACTGGGGAGATAGTTTCTCATCTTCATGAGGGAAATATCACAAGATTTCCCAGATGTATCAGGAGAAAGCCATGCCCACACAGAGCCCTCAATGGCTACTCATTGGCTATCTCCAGATTAACAGGCTAGACTCTACCCCTACATCTCAATCATGAAATTAACATAAGCACATAACTGCCACCCCCACCCTTCCACCCTTGAGAACCCTTGATAAATTACAAATTATTATTTTCATTTCTTACACAAACCGCTGTCTCCTTTCACCCACATTTATGTTGTTCACCCCCTTAGGACCAGGGAGGGGTGTTATATATCTCCCATTATAGTTGGTTCCCTGTTTATCCCCCTTCTCTTCTCACCTTCTTCCTACCTTCATGGTATTGCTACTCCCATTACTGTTCCTGAGGGAGTGTATCTGACCTTTGTTCCATGTATCATGAGCTCTTATCTGTACTAGTGCACATGTTCTGGTCTAGCCTAACTTGTAAGGTAGGTCTGGAGTCCTTATACTGGGGGGGTGAGGAAGCCTCAAAAAACTAGAGGAACACTGTGTGTTTCATCAGTGCTATACTACAACCTGGTTGAATTATCCCTTTCTTGTGACCCAATGGGTTTAATGTCTCTGTTTCAACTCCCCTTCTTCTCAATGATATGTTTGCATTTTTTTTTTGTTTTGTTTTGGGCCTTCTGATGCATGTTACCTGATTCTGTTGACACCTCATGATCATACAGGCTAATATCCTTCTTTCATGTGGGCTTTTTGGTTCTCTGCTAGATGGTCATTTATTTAACTTCAAGGTCTTTAAGACCTCAACTGCTATGTCAGCTTTCTTCACCACATTTGCTTATGCATCCATTTTGTCTTCAGTGATCATGTTGGAAGGGTGAGCATCACAGAATATCACATTGTTAGAACAAAGTGTTCTTATATTGAGGGAGGACTTGAGCAGAGGTCCAAAGTCCATCCACTTCCTCAGTGTATTGCCATATAAATATAGGTACATAGGCCAAGGCCAATACCTCTATTTTTATGAATTAATATATTTACATATGTATATACCTATGTTCATTCATTGCTTTGCTTCCTAGATCTTTTCTCTGCTTCTTTTTACCTCTCTCCTGCCCCACCATCACACTTGCAACTTCTTCTGTTTCTTAGTAATTCCTCTCAGCTATATTGCTGTTGCTCTAACATGACCAGGATCTCTATTTCCTCCTCCTTTTTGATTTTAATTCCTTAGTTGTTCTCCTGTCTATGGCATTGTTTGCTTACCACTCCCTTCTCTCACTCATTTCCTGCCCCATCACCCCAAGTTCCTCAAGAACCATCGGTCCTGTTGCTTTATCCTTGGCCTTGTTTCCCATGCCTGCATTTTATAGATAGGCAAAAACAATCATAATGGAGATAAAACAAAATGAAAGCAAAAGATCAGAGAAAAAGATGATTAAAAAAAGCATACATAATTCTGGTTCTGTCCATTGACCTTTAATGTCTTTTCCCTGGTCCTAAGAGGGTGAACAACATAAATGTAGGTGAAGGGGGACAGCGGTTACCAGGAACTGTTTCCCCTAATGTTAAGTCTATTTGGGGGACTCCTCAGGGGGTTATGAGGCTTGGCTTTGTTCCCCTTGCTGTTCTGTTATGTTCTTTTCTTGGTTTGCTCTACTGTGGTTGCAGGGACGGTCAGACTCGATTCACTCCCTGCCATTTGTCCCCAGTATTGTCTTCTCTAGTAGAACACTTCAGTGAGGGGACATGATGTCTCAAGCTTTTGTCAGTCCTACAATCCTTTGTGTACAGCTCCCTTCAGTGACATTGTCCTCAGGGTTTATGGTGCCAATCTGGAGTCCATTCCCTCACTCTCTCTTTTTCCTTCTTGGGTTGCTTCTGTGTGGTTATGGCAGGCTGGCCTATCTCCTCCACCTGTAGGTTTAATGTTGTCATCTGTAGCACATATGGATAGGCAAGGGCCAGTTTGGCTCTGATTGGGGCTGGCCCTATACACCTCTCTGTTCATGTGTTGCTTCTTGTGGTTATGTTGCCCTCATGGTTTGACATGCTGTAGTGGGGGCTGCACTCACACTCCCATTTCTGTGGAGACATGTATATGTGAATTGGTGCCCCCATCCTCCATAACAATGTGTGGCTGTTACATAATCTCCTGTCAGCTTGAGGGAAGGGATAGAGTCCAACCTGTTAGAATCTATGCCAGACCCTGTCTTATATTAGTTTGGATAGACTAAAGAAACAAATTCATAGACACTCATATGTATATAAGAAAGAGGTTTGGGCTGGGCCCCAGTGGTATAGTGGTTGAGTGCGGGTCTGCAGCCCACTGGCTTAATGGTTCAAATCCAGCAGCAGCTCTCCAGGAGCAAGGCTGGGCCTCCCACTCCCACCAGAGGGCAGTGATGCCAAAAAATTATATTTTCACTCAGAAAGAGGTTTATATGCACAAGTAATTGAAAATTGAGAACCCCCCCCACCCACCCACCCAGTCCAGATCAAGCCCATAAGTGCATATTATGGACTGATTACCAATCTATTAACTCCTCTTTAGACTCACAAAATACATGCAATGATGCTGAATGCAGGAGAAACAGGTCAAATGGGTTGGAAGTCTTGTGGATCCAGTGGCGTTGTAAGCATCTCAGTGTTGGCAGGACTCTCTATGTGACTTCTCCGGCTCCAGAGGTCTGGTTGCATCAGAGTACGTCCATGTGACTCATGCAGCTCCTAGGGCATAGTGCCATATCAATAGAGCATCTCTCAGGGAATGAGCTGAAAGTGAAAGTGTTTCCCACCACCAAGGAGGCAAATCAGTGTTCCCAGAATCCTCTGGAGAAGTCCACACCCACACAGAGACCTCATTGGCTATGATCTGATTGACAGACTAGACTCCACCCCTTCACTCTTAATCCTCTCGAGTCCCAAATTGACACCAGATTCTGTAACTACCACACTTTTCTTGCATTTGTGACACTCAGAGAGCTGGAGGGGATATGTGAAGACCCATGCAATCTTTAGGATGCTTCCATCACCACTAGAGCTACATGACCTTCTGCCCACTGGCCTGTGATCTTCCTGAATTCAGCGTAATTGCATGTGTTGCATGAATCTAAAGTGGAATTTAAAGATTTGTATCAGACATATAGGCTAATATCAGACTTATGAACTTGATCTGGACCAGACAGGAATCTTTTCTCAATATACAATTGCTCTTTTATATAAAGCTCTTTCTTATACACATATAACTTTCTATGAATTTTTTTCTCTAGTCACCCTGGACTAACACATCATTATTTCCATCTTTTTTAAAACTCCTTTTCTAACTTCTTTCCCCCTTCTTTGTGTTGGGGCAACGTACACATCCTTGGCCTTGCTCTGTCCCTTGCCTGATTGTACCTCAACCTGTATAGTGTAAGATAAATGGCTTTTATTTTATATCTACTGAGACGATTATATTTATCTCAGTGGACTCATGTTGTGTTTGTCTTTTTGTGATTGGCTTGATGCTTTTGGGATCCTTGTCAAAGATCAGTTGTCGATATGCTGATAGTTTTATTTCTGGGTTTTCTGTTCTTTTCTATTGCTCTGAGTATCTACCATTATTTCAGTACCACATTGTTTTGATAAAGCCACAGTGGCTGTACAGTAGGTGTTAAAGTCAGATAAAGTGAACCCTCTGAACTTTTCTTTCATCTTGAGGACTTCTCTGCTAATTCTGTGCTTCTTTCTTCTCCATGTGAAATTGGTGGTCAGTTTCCCCAATTCTTTGCAGAAGGTTGTTGGTATGTGAATCAGAATAATATTAAACTTATATGGTGCCTTGGGTAAGATTGACATCTGTACTATATTGAGTAATCTGATCCACTAGCATGGGATATTCCATTTGTGGAGGTCACTTTTGGTTTCCAGTAATAGGGTTCTGTAGTTTCCCTTGTATGAGTCTTTTCTTTTTTTGATTAGATTATGACCCTGGATATTTCAATTTGTTCTTGGATATTTTGTTGTCCTCTTCCATTGTCTTGTCCAATATATAGAGCAAACTTATAGGTTTCTGTTTGTTTATCTTGTATCCTGACACTTTTCCACATTCCCTTATAGCTATTAGCACTCCTATTGTGGAGCTTTTGGGAGTTTCAATGTATAGAATCATGTTATCTGCAAGTAGCGATAGTTTCACCTCCTCCTCTCTCAGCTGGATACCTTTAATGTCCTTCCACTGACTTATGTTTTTAGCTAGGACCTCCAGCACAATGCTGAATAAAATTTGGGGCCCCCTTTTCAGTGAAATTGTTTTTGTCTTTTCTCAATTGAATATGATGTTGATGCTGGCTTTCATAAATAGCTTGAATTAACTTGAGAAATATCCCTTTCATTGCTATCTTCTTGATTGTCTTAAATCAGGAATGGGTGTTGGATGTTGTCAAGTGTTTTTTTCTGTGTCTATGAATATCATGTGACTCTTATCCTTTTTCTTATCAATGTGATGGATTATGCTGATGGACTTTCACATATTGAACCATGTCTGCATACCTGAAATGAATCTTACCTGATCATGATGGATGGTATATTTTATATATGCTTGTATATATCAGTCTGTAGTTCTCTATTCATTTGGGATCCTTTCCCTGTTTGGGTATCAATGTTAAACTAGCTTCATGGAATGAGTTTGGGAGTTTGCCATCATTTTCTGTGCTCTAGAATAGTTTGTGGAGGATCAGTGTCAGTTTTTCCCTGAATGCTTGATAGAATTCTCCTGTGAAGTCATCTGGTCCAGGAGCTTTGTTTGTTGGTAGTTTCTTTTTTTTTGGGGGGGGGGGGGGGCATCACTGCCCTTAGGTGGTGGGAGTAGGAGGCCCAGCCTTTGCTCCGTGGAGCTGGAATCGAACTTCCATCCCAGTGGGCCACAGTCCCGCACACAACCACTATGCCACCGGGGCCCAGCCCTTTTTTTTTTTTTTTGGTAGTTTCTTGATAGCCAAACCTATTTCTTCTTTTACGGTGGGTTCGTTTAGGTTCTTGACCTCTGTCTGGGATAAACTGAGGAGGTATTGTTTATCCAAGTATTAAGAAGAATATGGGATTTCATAGTACTTTGTGATTATCCTTTTATTCTCATTGGGGTCCATTGTGATTTCCCAAGTTTCATCCCGTATTATTGTTATCCCTGGTTATTGATGTTTGCTTGCTCCTTTCTTTCCTTAGTTAGGTTTTCCAGTGGTCTGTTGATTTTCTTCAAAGACCCAGCCTTTTACTGAATTGATTTTTTGCACTGTTCTCTTGTCTGCCTTTCTCATATATTAATTGCCATCAAACTTTCCCTGATAACTGATTTTGATGTATCCCTTAGGATACACTCTAATTCTCATTAGTGTATAGAAACTTCCAAATTTCCTCTGTTTGACCCTGTGTTTCTGTTTGTCATTTTATTGATCTCTAGCTTTATGGCAAGGTGGTCCTGGGATTTATTTTTTCATCTTTTGAAGCTTGCTTGACTAATTTCACGCGTCTCTTGTTAGGTGCTTATATTTCATATGCTCACTAGCTCCTGGTATACTGATCCTTTGAGCATTATATAGTGTCCATCCTTGTCTCTTGTTTTGTTTTGCAACTTGAGGTCAATTTTATCAGAGATTAGGATCGCAACTTTTGCATTTTAAATGTTGCCATTTATCTGGTATATTTTCCATCAGCCATTTATTCTTAGTCTATTTTTGTCTGCGAGCTTAAGATATATCTCTTATATTCAACAGATTGATGTATCATGTTATCTGAGTCAGTCACTTAACTTTTGTCTTTTAATGGGTGAGTTCAGGCACTTGACATTCAGAGTTATTACCACCATCTGTGGATTCAGTGCTGTCATCTTGTATCTTTTGTTTTATGTATTCTTTTATCTCTCTTCATATTAGTGTGCTATGTTTACGTGGGGAGCTTCATTCTTGCTTATTTTCTCTCTGAGGCAATTTTATCTTGGTAGTTGTTTTTGGTGAATTGACGTCTACATAGAGTTCCGCTATTTGGTGTCCTCCTGATTGTGCTTGCTGGATGTTGGTCTTCTGACCACAGTGAGTCAGCAAGGATTTTCCACAGGGTTGGGTCTCTTATGGCTTATTATTTGAGTTTTATTTCTCCCAGAATACTCCTACATCAACATCTATCTTAATAGATAGTTTGGTAGGTTAGAGGATTCGTGGGTGGATTTTTTTTTGGTTCAGCTTTCTGAATATGTTACTCCTCTCTATGGTATCTCCTGTTAAATCTGAACATATTCTTACCTGAGCACCATTGTCTGTGACTGCCTTTTTCTCTCTTGCTGCTCTTAAAATTTTCTCTTTTTCCTCCAAGTTGGATAATTTAACTATTATTGCCATGGTGAGTGCTTCCTGGCATTTGGTTTGTCCTATGTCCCCTCTGCTTCCTGAATGAATGTCTGATTCATTATTCATTAAGGTGGGGACATTTGATTCCCTTGCTAATTTAACTGTTGACTTTGTTTCTTCTTCTGGTAGACCAATTATTTGATTATTGTTCCCCTTTAGAGCATCTGTCATTGCTCTCAGGTTTTACTCTGCTTCTTTGATTGTCTCATTTGTTGAAGTTGCCTGACTGTTGAGATTGCTGGTATGATTTTCTGCTTCTTCTAGTCTGAGGTCTGTTTCCTTGGTTTTTCCTCCTGTTATCTCATCCATTAGTTCGTGTATTTCCCTTTGGTACATGGACTTCATCCCCTCCATCGTGGACTTGATCTCCTCTATAATTGCAACCTTATTTCACATCAATTTCCTCATATCTTGTATTAATCCAAGCAGCATTCTTAAGATTTCTTTTTGTGGCAGATCAATGTCTCATCTTATATCTTATATGATCATTAGGTTTAGGACCTCCTCTTCTGTTGTGCTTTGTATTCATGTTGAGGGTGTTGAGGTATGCTGCTGTCTGCATGCCATTTTGGAGAAATTTGGTGCCATATTCCCAGGTGTCCGCGGAGCCCTAAGCAATTTTTCTGTGAGCCTGGTAGAATGACTCTAGGGACTACCTGTGACCTACTATGGTGGTGGTCAAACTACTGTATAGGTGAGGTGCTACTGTGACTTAGTGGTCAGCAGCTGTGTGGGGCCAGGGAGGGTGGGCTTAGGCTGGCGACTAATTATGCCACTGGGCCAGGTTGGGGTGGACCTGTATTGGAGTCACAGTCTTGGTCTGTATTATTTGATGACTATTTACAGTCAAGACTCTCCGCGAATCCCCAAACTGGTAAAACCAGTTTTTGGCTTGAGTTGTGGCTTTCAGCTCCTGTAGACTTTTCCTGGTTTGCTGTCTTAAAATCTTGGCCTGTGCTTCAGGGATCTAACTTCTGCCTGCCTTTTTATGCTAACACCATGTTAATGAACCAGGTTTCTGGTGGCTTACATTCAAAATTACACACAAAAAACATATCCTTGGATTTAAAGTGTTAAAAAAATACCACATTGGGTTGTGGGATGCCTTGGTTTGGGTCTGTGCCTTGCTGTCTCCCTGAGAAGGGGAAACAGATTGGCCAAGTGGGTGGGGCTTATTGGATCTTAATTCTCCCCTGACTGCACTGTTGTGTCACTGCTGGCTCTTTCCTGCACAGCTCTGCAGGCTATACTCCAAGGAGCTCCATGTAAATATCTCAGGGGCTCTTGAATTGCTGAAAATTAGTGTCTAATTATCTACCATTACCCACACTGGCAGGGGAGGAGCCGGGGAAAGGGGGATGGCCAATGTAGTCAATCTGTTCCTGGTTAGGGAGGTGAGTTGTAAAACCTGAGAATGTAGGAGAAGGAGAGAGGATAGCAGAGCGTGGAACACTGGAACTAGGTCTGTGTCTAGTTCTTGAGGGTTCTCTGAGGGCCTGGAATTATGTCCACCTCGGACAGCAGTCTCAGTAAATTACTGCAAGCTGTGGATCTCAGATCTTGGGTGCAGAAAAGTGTGGACCTGGCAAAGGATTAAAAGAACCTATGGGCAACTGTGGTGAACTTACAGCATTTCACCGAGTTCTCAAATCACTGTGTGTAAACATCACAGGGGGAGGTCTAAACCAGATCCTACTACCCTGAATCTATTTTCAGCAACCAGTCTAACAATATTGGCCTCCTTACCTCCTAATTTTCTGATCTAACAACAGGAGCACCTAGAAATACATGCCCCAGACATACAAGTTTTGATAGCCGGGCACCATCAGCTTTCTCCACCACATTTGCTTATGCACACATTTGTTTTCTGTGATCGTGTCAGGGAGCTGCACATCATTGGATGCCAATTTAATAGAACAAAATGTTCTTGCACTGAGGAATTACTTGAATGAGGTCCAATACCCATCTTCTGTCCTAATTCTAAGCCTTTAAGTATATGCATATTGATCTATTTCTCCTTCATCATATGACTATATGTACCTATGTATATGCCTGTATTTAACCTCTTAAATACCCCTTACTCCCCAGGTCTTTTCTCTATTTCCCTATACCTCCTCCCCTCTCACCATCACACTCAACCTCCATTTGGGTTTCAATATTGTCTCTCTATCACATTAGTCTTAATCAGGTGTCTTAGGGGATAATTTGGGTTTAAAGTTTCAAAATTATCTTGTTGTTATAAGACTTCATCTATCCTCTATAGCTTCAGAAAATCTAGATTTTATGAGAGTTTGAAATGTGATCCTACATTTTCTCTTCATACCTAGATTGGGCTAGAGAACTAGCATATAGTAGACAACTACACTAAAAATTTATGGTTAAGATGGCACCCTAGTATTACAAAGAATAGTGTCTTAAATAATAGGTTCTCACTGGCTTATCTTCAAACAAACAGTCAGCTAAATGAGCTGCTGACTAAGCCTACATGAAAGGGACACACCTGTCGGTGTGATCCAAGTGTTGTAAATAGTAGAATCCAAATCTTAAGGAAGGAATTGTATTAGAAGTTAACTTGCAAGCACACAGTTTGCAGAAGGCTATGGGTGTCAGTGGAAACACAAAATCCATTTGTAGGATCTACATATGGATTAAACCACTGTGAATTTTTTCTGGTAATAGTTGGAGGATGTGAATCATTTTGCTACTGGAGAACAATGTAAAGTCATTCATGACAGATATAGTTGCTGAAAATATTGGAGACTTGAAGCATTTGCTGATGAAGATCAAGGACTGCAGCCTTCAGTATGGATTATAATTTGTGCATATATTAAGAGGAAAAAGTAAAACAAAAGAATTAAGGTTTTCTTTAATCTTTTTCTCTTTCAGAATCTTTTATTTAGAAATACTACTGATCTTGCATCATTGTTGTCTTTTTTTCTCATAGGATTATCCTCTGTATTATCGTGTGTTGATGATAAATCATTCCTTGAAAGTATCTGTGAGAATATTCTGAGATGTTAGTACTGAACATTTAAGCCAGATTTGTAGTTTAGCTGACACTCCAGCCTCAGGGATATTGCTAATATTGCTAATTCCTTTTTAATACCCAGGGTAGACTATGATAATCAAGAACAAAGCTTTTACTGCAGAGTCAAAAAGTGAATGAAAAACCTTCTCTCGCCATTCTGAGCAACCACTATCAACTAACTAGAACCAGTACCTGAGACAAATTCTGGACCCCCCTCCTGGCTTAGCTCAATGCCATCATTTGAGAGTCAAGGACATTGGAGACACCAAGAGAGAAGTGATTGATCCCTGGCCCAGTTGGGAGTGAATCTGAAAGGAGCAATCAAGTTTTTGCTGTTGTTGTTTTTATTTGACCATACTGATTGGTAACTGGTCTTAAAACGGCAGTTCTTTCAGATCATCTCAGCACAGACAGGCTACATTTTGAAACTAGGCAGTAAGTCTAAGATTTTGTTAAATATATTTCCCAAGAAATGTAGTAATAAAGCAAATAAGAGTCTTCTTTATATGTTTATCCACTCAGACTTGAACTTAAAATCTTCACAGTGACTACTAGACTCAACATGTTCCTTTCCTGATATCACCTCCTCTGATTCCAGCCACACCAGCCTCCTTAGAGCATCTCCATGTATGTTTGGCATGATTCTGCACGAGGGTCTGCACTGATATTGCCAAGATAGCTGCATGAATCTGTCAAGTCACTGCTCAAATGATTTCTTGTCACTGAGGTCCATCCTAAATACCCTATGTAAAACAGCAATGCACCTCCACTCCACAGACACTTTCAATCCCTTTTAGTCTACCCTAGGTTTACCCAAAGAACTTATTTTTATGGAAGGAGACTGCCTAACCTTTTTCCCAGAGAGTAGGTAGTGGGTTTGACATTCTAATATTCTACACTACTATTGTATGCATACATTCCAACTCATATTAACCCCATAGAACAGAACAAAACTGCCCAGAAGAATTTTTACACTATAATCTTATAGGAGCTGGATGGGTTTTAACCATTGACCTTTCTGTTAACAAGCAACCAAATGCAGCCATTGTGTAACAGGGCTCCTTCTAAGTACTTACTTATTTAGTACTATGTTTATTATTTACTGCTCATTTTTTTCCCAAATAGAATATAAACTCCAGGAAGGTGTGTGTATGAATTCTTATCATTTAGACTATTGAAAACACACTGTTGTCATTTGATGCATGTTAGATTTCATAGCAACATAGAAACAAGACATAACCACATATATGTTTATGATGGCTTTGTTGCATAACCCACCAAAAATGTCTATCATATAGCAACATTTGTCCGAGAATATCAGGAGTCTCATAATACCAACTGTCAGGTCCCCCATCAGCAGGAAAGAAATTTTAACCCATCCACCTAATAAACATACCCTTGTCTAATCAGAAACAATTTGAAAAACCAATGGTTTAAATTCTATACCACTGACTAAATCTATGATATTATCAATAGAATTACCTTATGCCCAAAGGGGATAATTTATAATGTTCTCAATCATAAAATAATAATGATGTCTCTGAAGTTAGCCAAACATGCATAATAACTATATGAATGGATTTGGGACTCAGACTTCATTCTACCCCCCCCCCATATGAAAACAATTAGTTCTAATAGCATGTCCCTACTTGATACTTGCCCTAATAAAGAGATCACTGAAGACATAGGTGCTATCACAAAGTGTGGTAAAGAAACCAGATAGAGCCTGGCTATCAGAAGGAATCATGTCTGGGATCTTAAAGATTTGCCTTAAAACAAGAAATCATCTAAATGGGACATCAACTAAGTCCATATAGAAGAAGCACACCAGTCTCTGTGATTCAAAGATTGTAAATAATAAACTTCAAATCTGAATGAGGAATGGTATCAGAGCTTAAATTGTAAACACCTGGTTTGCAGAAGGCAATGAGTGACAGTAAAAGCCCACAATCCATTCACAGGGTCCCCACATGAATTAAACCTCCAGTGAGTCCTCTATGACTACATGCAAGGGATGTAAATAGCCTTGCCATTGGTAGAGAGCATTATAGCGTTGATTATAAGAGATGTAGTGAGGCTAAAATGTAATACCTTATCATTGGATCTCACTTTTGACACATCCTGTAGTTGTTTGTTTTTAATATGTTCTTCTTTTTGATTGGTGACTTTCTATATTTTGTCTAGTCACTGTTGTTGGGATTTGTTTCCTATCTGTGTATGATTTTCTGTATGTGAAGTCCAGAATAGATAAATTTACAGGGATTGTAACTGGACTGATAACAGCATAGGGGCATATCAAGGGAGACAAGTAGAAATAAGGAGCTAACAACAATTTCTGAGGAGAAAGTGTTCTGAAATTGATTGTGGCAATAATTAAAGAAATATTCCTAATAAGATTGAATGACTAAATTGTGATATATGGATCAAAGGGAGGGATAAGTTGAAACATGCCCTGTGACTTCATAAAGCCAAAAGGTGAAACTACCTTACTGAAAGAAGTAGAGAGAGTTCTATAGTTTGTTGAGTTTATATACACAGAACAGTGATGTGCTAGTTATGTTTGAGGACATCTGTCTCCAGAATGCATGTCTTTTTTATCTTTTGTTCATTATTTTATTTTATTTTTAAGGTGAATTAGAAGCACTTTAGAAAACAGGATGGCAACATCCTTGACTCTCTTTAACAACTCTAGCTGCCAACAGGAATAAATTGCCTGTGCCCACACAGGTATACTTAATTCTAATCTTTCTGAACAATTCTCAGTTTATTTTTTTGTGTGTGAATTTTCCCTAAGTAAATTGTATAAACACCGTAAGCAAATGAATTGTGTCTGCCTTTTTTTGTATGCTTCAATGCATAATAATTAGTGTTTGGTTTTTGTTTTCTTTTAAATTTTTTGTTGAGGTTGATTACAAAATGTGATGTCCTCATATGTGTCATAGACCTGTGCTCCATAGAGTCCTAAGTGAGTGTTTATGTTTAGTCGGTTTGGGTTTTGTTTTTCAGATGTAGATGGCCAAGTCATACTACCGAGGCTTTACTTGATAAACTGCAGCATCCAACCTTTCCAGTTTTGTTTGAGCGCATTAACTTCTTGTACTATTCAAGGATCCTAGGCCAACTTAGGTGTTACCCAAATCATTAGCACTGATCACTGAGGTTTATTTCCTCCTTGTTCATGTACATAAGGATCACATGCACATCTAGAGGGTCTTTTTTATCGTCACAAATAACAAAGGAGCGGTGTTAATTAAGTCATACAAGAAAAAGATAGTTTTCCATCTTTGGGAGGCTTATGATAAAGCTTTAAATAAATATGAAAGCAAGTATATATTCTATAATACAGCAAGTGCTATCTCTACGGAATTCTCTAGAGACCACCTACAGAGAGAGCCACCTGGCATTTCAGAAAAGGCTTTAGGAATGAAGCATACAGAGATGGAGTTACCCTTACTCTTTCCATAGTTCCTTCATTCTTTTTCTTTTAACCTTTTATTGCAAATTAGGTGAGGTTTGCTG
Source organism: Nesogale talazaci (assembly GCA_004026705.1). Classification (NCBI taxonomy): domain Eukaryota; kingdom Metazoa; phylum Chordata; class Mammalia; order Afrosoricida; family Tenrecidae; genus Nesogale; species Nesogale talazaci. The sequence continues at coordinate 23,809 of PVJH01021882.1, read as the reverse complement.
AACAAGTCATCAGTTTTGAATTCACCAATTCATACCAATTTTGGTTCAAGTCATTCATTGAAATCTTTTCAATGTACCTTCACTTGTTGCACTTCCTATTCCATGTTTTCCTTCATTCGCCCTTATTTCCTAATCCTCTGTCTTTGTGTAAATGCTGTCTTTTTTTAACTTAATTGACTGGTTATTCCAACATGGAAGTGAGTTCAGTTCCAGTCTTAAAGTAAAACTTAGAGTTCCACCCATCTCTAACCAACCAAAAAGAGGCCTGGCCTCTTCTATGATTTTGAGTGTTTTCTACCTATTTCTTCCACTCTACACAGGATCTTTTGCAGAGCAATTGGTAGCTGTAGCTGGGAATCATCTAGTTGTTCTGAACAGCAATGTCCTTATCACTATTCTTATTCAATATTGTGTTGGAATTCTTAGAGCTATCACTTAACAAAGTGGAAAAAAGGCCTCTGCATTTTTAGAGAAGAAGTATAACTCCCTAGTAGTAGATTAGGTGATCCTATGCATATAAAATGCCAAAGATTGCAAGATTATTAGAGCTACTTGAAAGATTCAGTCAAATGCTGTCAGGATATAAGATCACCATACAAAAATCACTGGGTTTTCTAATAAAGAGAGCTCTGAGAAGGAAATCTGGAACACAATAGAATTTACCATAACCATCCAAAAGATTAAAGATTTAGAAATAGATCCAACCAGAAGGAAAAGGACCTTTGTAAGGAAACCTACTAAAAGAAGCAACAACAACAAAATCTTGGAATCTCCATAAATGGAAGAATATACCAGGTTCATGGATAGGTAAATTCATGGATAAGAATATTTAATATTGTGAAATATCAACTCAATCCAAAGAGATGAACAGATATAATTCAATACCAATTCAGATTGAAGCATCATTCATTTAAAAGATGGAATGACTACTTTTCAACTTTATATAGAAAGGAAAGGGACCCCAGAAAAGCAAAGAATTACCTAAGAAGAAGAACAAAGTTATATGTCCTCTCACTTCCTGATCACAAATCTATAGACTTCTTGATACTTCTAATGCAATCAATCTGGATATTTCCAACTAAATCATAGAACACTGCAGATGTCTCCATTCATCACACCAAGAACCATTTATCACTTGTGAATTGACACCTCCTCCCCCTAAAATTAGAACTAATGCCCCCCTAAAGAATTCCTTAAGATTTCTCAGCAGCTGAACCAGAGGACTTCATGGATTATGTGGTGATTCAATGCCTTATAATTCTTTCCTAATTCATTTGTGTCCAGTTGCAATTAATCTACTAAATTGATACATAGTTAGTAAGCCACTAAGAATTCTGGTGTAATGGGTTATAAGTTGAATGGATAACAAAAAGATTGACAGTTCAACTTGACCGATAGATCCTTGGGAGAAAGATGTGGCAGTCTGTTTCAGTAAGGGATTACAGGCTCAGAAATCCAAAGGGGCATTTCCACTCTGTCCTACAGATAACTGAGTCAGAATTGACTCAATGGAAGTGGGTGAAGTTGAACATTTATTACCTACCATGTCAGGTAACATACTTCAAAAAAAAAAATCAGCCATTGTAAATCATGTGGCGAATAGCCCTACGCTGACACACAAGACATCATTAAGAGGTGAAGTCAACTCAAGAACAACTGGTTATGCAATAAGCAGAGGATGGTGGTGACTCAGCAGTAGAAGTCTTGCCTCACAATCAACTGAGCATAATTGCCAATATTTGCCAATAATTGCCAATAGGATTTCCAAGGGTATAAATGTTTATAGAAACAGACACATCTTCCTCCTGAGGAGGAGCTGGTAGGTTCAAACCAATTCTCTCTCTCTCTCTCTCTCTCTCTCTCTCTCTTTTTTCTAGTTTTTTAGGCATCACTGCTTTCTAGTGGTGGGAGTAGGAGGCCCAGTCTTTGCTACTGTGGAGCTGGAATTGAACCTCCATCCCAGTGGGCCGCAGTTCCGTGCACAACCACTATGCCACTGGGGCTCAGCCCTCAAGCCAATTCTCTTTTTGGGTTAGTAGCTTAGAACTTAGCCACTACACTGCACTACCACGCATGTTCAGTTCTTGACCAAGGAACCTCAAGCACAGTCACCCCTCATCTCAAGTTTCTTGATTTCTGCTCTGCTACTGAACAGAACTATTCAGTTGAGCTTCCAGAGTAGGATAAAAAGCCAATGAAACCCCCAAAGGATCACAGTGCTCCATTTGTAACCCATCTTGGGATGGTGTGGGACAGGGCAGTATTTTATTCCATTGTGCATGAGTCCGGTCCCATGAGTCTGGTGCCAATTCAATCACAGCTAACCAGAATAACAGCAACCATATGTACCAAATAAGTTGATACAATAAACAATACAGTCCATAACCTGAGAGATTTTGTTCAACCTCAAAATGGGACCAAGAATTTGCTGCTAATTTTTTTACATGGCCAGTAAAGAGACCAGTGTATTAAATAAGACCTGAGGTTGTACCTGGAAACTTCCACCCAGCTAGTTGAATGTGCTTGAATCTCACCTCATGGTTCCCCAGACTCCCCAGTGGCCATCATTAATGGTCATGACAAGTTCTAATCTTCCATAATTGAAGGGCATTTTACCTCATGCCCAGTACAAATCCACCTTGGTAAAATCAAAACACAGTTTCTATCTTTGCCTTCTCGTTTGTAACACATTTCAACTAAAAAAATGACTATGTTACACATGAGTCCGGATAACACGTGGCAGTATGTGACATTAAAAATAAATGACTGGAAAGACCTTTAGAAGAAACGAAAGAAGGAGAGGGAAGCCAGCACTGGAACTGGCTGTGATTGCACAACACATTTTAAAGGCGACTTACCATAGTGTGCAGGGTGGGGGAGGGGGGTTTTCTAAAATCGATAAGATAATGATTGTACAATTCTCCTTGATATGATTAAATGAATGAACTTGGAATTGTATCTATGTAAATTATGTGTCAATAAAACTGTTATAAAAAGAAAGAAATTTAGAGATGACGCCCCCATGCTATCATTTTATGGATAAGAGAATGGAGGGCCATAGCAAGAAAGTAAGTGATTCAAGGGAAGACTCCCTTAAGAACAGGACTCTTCTCGGACTGAATCCTGAATCCTAGGTCTACTTTCTCCAAATTTTGTGCATTCTCACGACTAACACGGTGCTTCCTTTAAAAAAAAAAAGTGTGTGGGGGGCATAGTGTAACAAGTTGCTGTTGCACTTGCTATTCCTATTGAAATCCCAGTCAGAATAATTATTTCTAGCTTTGTTTGATGTTTCCCTCGGCAGCAAAAATCATTGCCTTCTCTCAGGCAAGCCGTCCTCAGCATCTCAGAGAGGTAAGGTCAGAGACCTGCAGCCAGTCAGCAAACCCACAAGAAGCGACCCATGAGACAAATGTCGGTCCCAAAGTCAAAACTCAAACGGCAAACCGAGGCCGGCCTCCCCTATCGGCTTAGCATCCACAAGTTCTATCACCGAGTAATTGCTTCTCAGGTTGTTTTTCCTGAGCACCACTGGTCTCTGAATAAAATTTTTAATTTCCAGGTAGCACTGTAATTTATTGCGCCTGTTCCTTTTGTATTACAGGACCCGGTGTAATCTCTCTTCAGGCAAACGAGTTTATGCTGCTGCAAACTGCTGTGATCTTGGTGTCATGTTTACTCGCTCCCCTTTAATCAGTTTATAATTAGGAGGGGAGAAAACGGTGGTGCTCACAAATAGAACTCAAAATGGGGGGGTAAGGCAGCACTAATAGATCTGTCTGGGGCTTTCAACCTTGGCTGCTTTCATCCATCAGGGAAATACCAATAATACAAGCCTCGAGCAAAGAGAAGAGCCTGAGCAGCACAGTCTGGGCTCAGCTATTCACCTAAAAGTTGGAGGTTCGAACCCACTCAGAAGCTCCAATGGCAAAATGGTTATCTGATGTGAAAGATGACATCCAGGAAACACTATGGTGCATGTCATGCATGGGGTCAACACGCTCACAATTGACCCATCAGAGGTGGGGGGAAGGGGGAGGGGCGGGAGGGAGGAGTGTGAGCATCAAAGGGACAAAGCTTCCACTCAGGTTGCAACAGGAGGAGCCTGGATGCAAGATATTGATGTGCATCTAATAGAGGCTGTTAATTATCTGTAGGACATTAAGGGACTGTGGTGGGCTGCTAATAAAATTGCCACTTTCAGAAGATGAAGATCACAGAGAGGTGATGATCCCAGGTGAATAGTCTAGCCCTGCCCCTGATTCCATTAGCTTCTAGATAAACCTTAAGTCCCTTGTCATGTGCACGCGCGCGCGCGCACACACACACACACACGGTTATTTTAGGGGCATTCGCTATGCATTTGAAATTGGGCTTGGTCCTGTGATATTCTTTCACCGATGTGTTGATTCAGATGCGTTGAGTTGAATCTGACTCATAGCAACACTGTGGGACTCAATCTAACTGCCCTTGGGAGTTTCTGAGATGAGCAGCTGGTGGGCTCAACAACTGACATTGCAGTTAGCAGCTGTGTAGAAAATAGACGAAGTCCCTGTTGTAAACCTGGGGGGAGGGGAATGGCATCTCACCTCCCCTAACTCCACAAGTGGGGAAGAGGATCAAGACCTTCAGTCACTCAGGGTCAACCTTGGTATCAGCTCTCATGTCAACTACCCCTCCCACAGCTCTCTCTATTCCATTATTGGGTTAAATCACTTGTTGCAGTGGCCAAGAAGAACTCACAGGCAATATTCACCTTCATGATGTTTATTAGGAAAGTAACAAGTTACAATTCATGGTCAGAGATGACTCATGATAAAGGCCTTTAGGTCTTCAATCAGGATGACTTCCTCTTAGGCACAGGCACACCCCTCTCTGGACCTCAACCCATCATCCTGTCCCCTGTGATGTTCAGGCAAGTGTTAAAATGCTCTTTTATCTCTGCTGATTATAGGCCTAGAGGCACTCAACTGGATGGACAAGTCTCCTGCCCAAGGACACTCAGCTACTACACTCCCTGAGGGTCGACAAGTCTCCTGCCCAAGGACACTCAGCTACTACACTCCCTGAGGAAGATGTCCTCACTCTGTAGGATGATAGTCTCTTGATTTTGCTGGCTCTGCTGCTCTGTTGCCCCTGCTTCTCTCCCTCTCTAGCTGTCTCTGGTGTCACAGCTCTCTGTCTTTTAAAGGATCAACGGGGTGCTCGCACTGGGGGTCTGGGTCCAATGGACTTGTCCCACTCATAGCTCTTATTTCTTTATGTTTATGAGGTACTCCTTTATACCTCTGGGATGGTTCAATTTATATCTAGCAGGATGACAAAACTGACCAATCCTCACATTAAGATTTCATTCTCCTTATATGCATGGTCTCATTTCCAAAGTGTGCCATTATTAGCAGGCACCCTGAAGGCACAGTGGGCTGTTAACCACAATGTTAGCTGTTCAAAACCACCAGTCACTTCATGGGAGAAAGATGAGGTTTCCTACCCCCATAAAGAGTTACAAGCTCACAAACCTACAGGGGGCAGTTCTTTGCTGTCCTTTAGTGTCGTTATGAGTCAGAATCAACTCAAAGGCAGTGAGATTTTTAGTGAGATTCAATATTCCTGGAGTATCAAAAGCAACTCATATTTTGCATAGACCTATGCAGTCCTTAGGTGAGAGTCACAAAGATTATAGCTAAAAGGGCCATAATAAGTTACTCAAAGCACTATGCTTTCCCTCTTGAATCCAATAGCTGATAAGCAAGTTATTCAGTCACAGAAATAGATAGGTGGTAAAGCCAAGGAGGAAAAACTTAAGGGGATGGAATATACAATAAGTGGCCAGAGGATGGTGTCGCGGTTACACGTTGGGGTGGAATCTGCATGGGTGCCAGTCTGAAACCACCTTCAGTGATTCAGGAGAAAGACTGGGCTTTCCACTTCCATAACAGTTATAGTCTGGGAAACCCACAGGAGGTCACTATGCATTGGCATTGACTCAATGACAGTGAGTTTTTTGAATATGGGTAGCTGGTAAGGGATGGTTTCCCCAAAGTAGAGATGTCTTCTTGTAAGAGGTGATATTTGAGCTATATCCAGAGGCTGAAGTTAGGCTACGTACAAGTCATCATAAACACAGTTAAGTGTGAAAGGGGTTCACTATGCTTATAGGACACCTAATGCTGACTTTAGACTCATCTCCTCCTTGCTTGAGGTCTCTGGGGTCATATTTTCTTTCTTCTCATTCTGAGGTACATTCGAATGTTGTCATTATAAGTGCTGTCCAGTCAACCCCTGAGGAACATCGACCCCATACACAGCAAACTAAAATTCTGTCCCCACGATCAGTCGCATGTCAGATCATTGTGCTCCTTGGAGCTTCCACTGGTGGAATTTTGAAAAGAAAGATTGCCCGCCTTTCTTCCAATCCATATTAGTCTGGAAGCGCTGTGGAAGCTAGCTAGCTCAGAATCACAGGACCACACAATCTCCAGTGGTTGTTCATGAAGTACACTGACCAGGAATCAAGTCTGGGACTCTTGTGTGTGAGGTGACAATTCTAAAACACAACCATCACTGTCTTTTCCACCGTACTGTGACCACAGGCAGTTGTCAACCAGTCAACTTTACCTCATGGCAACTCCGAGTGTGTTAGAGACCTGGGTCCCATAGAGTCTTCAAAGATGGAGTTTTCTGAAATAGGTCACCACACCTTTCTTCTGAGGTCACTCAAACTGCCAACTTCTGTTAAGAGCTGAGTTTCAACCGTTTACATCACCGAGAGAGACTCCTACTAGGGATTCTCCCACCTTATCAGACACAGCTCCCGAACACTTGGGGTTTATTGGTCATTTTAATGACCACATCCCCATTTTATAGAGGAAGAAATTGAGGCACCAAGAGGTTAAGCGATTCATCTATGGTCAGATGTCTAGTACACATGCTGCTGCAAAGATGTGCCCTCACAAGTACATTTTCGCATAATACAGCAAGACAGACACCTCCGACAATCTGGCAACGTGCTCGTGGTTCATCGCAGACTTTCAGCTCTCATATCTGAAGTCACCACACTGCAGGTCCACTACAAGTACCTTAGGTATGGTCATCAGCCTGCAAGCTCCTCAAGAAGCAGAACTCCTTTTTAATTGTGAGGTGATGTCATGCTGGAGCTGCTGACCTGCACAAACACTGAAATTCCAAAATCAGGCTGACCAAAGGATCCCTGTCATGTTGGGTAGGAGCTGCTGCGTCCTTTGACCCCTCTGTCCTCTGGCCCTTGGGAACCTTATAGACGCATAAGGATTGGAACAGCTTCTGCTTCTAAATCAGCCTTATAACAATCGATTGAGCAAGGCCTCACTGAGTCTATCACTAGCAACTAATAATTCCAGGTCATTTCTGATCCTGCCCAGCACTCTATGACCAGCTGACATCTTGCTAATAACCTGTATTCAGATTTATGCAAATATTGAAAATCATTATTTTAACATCTCTCCTTCCTTCTGTCAGCATCCTTGCTTTTATTCTTTTACCTCCTACTGCTTGCACTCCTGCGCCTTCCTGTACAAATTCATATTGATCGCTGTAGCACATTTATAATGTAAAACATGCTCACTGCTTCCCTACCAGTGACTACCATAATCACTGCGTTCTGTACATATTTGTTGAATAAACAAATAAAGCACATTGTTCCACGTCTAATATAGCAGTGGGCAATACTGCAGCAGGAGAAAAGTGTTTAAGGACCTCTGCCCTGTCAGATTGCTTTGAATTTAAATGGTCTGTAAAGGGATGGAGTTTCCTTCATGATTCGCTCTTCTCCGTTTAACCTGTTTCTGTTTCATCTGCCACTCAGATAAACCTATAAGTTCTGCCCTCATCTTAAGTAATCACTAAAAGTCATCTGCCATTTTTCCAGCATTGTTTTGTGGTTGTTGTGATTCTGTGAAACCTGTATGCCAGATCACAACTGTGCCATAAAGTTTTCTTTAAAGAAGCAAATCAACAGTCCTTTCTGCTGTGGAGCCAGTGGATGGGCTTGAACCACCAACATACATCTAGCTCCCCAGCACTTCGCCATTGTTCCCCTAGAGTGTCTTCTTGTCAGCCTCACTTTCTATTTGTAACAAGGGGGCAGACTCTCTAGCTCCACAGCAACAAAATAAAGCTTTGGTCTTGTTTTAGAAAATAACCTCCTTCCTAAAAGGTGTACAGGAAAAGCAAGCAAGCATCAGGTGTCAGGATGTGCCTTAAACTCTCTGGTTCTTGGATTCCTCTGCAGCAGTCATATAAAAAACACTAAGGCTGTGCCTCTGGCATTTGGGGCAAGCACTGACTCAATTGAGGACTGTGCTTGAGAAAGTGATGTCTAGGTGAAGGACTTATAGTTCCTCCATTTGCCTTGCTAAACAAAAGGCCAAATGCCTGAGCTCAGCATTCAGACCTTGGAATTGAGCAGCAACCTACCCATTATTACCCTGTATGCATCCGGTGAACATCCAGAGTGGAAAAAATGCCACCTCCTGTTTAAGTATCAGAGTTTTAAAAATATTTGCAAATATACATAATGTGTTTTAAAAATAAATATTGGCTAGTAAACTTAATCAAGATCCATCCATTACTAAGTATTAACTCTTCTCATGTCAAGTGAGTGTTCTGATCTAACAATGCAAGCTCAAGAGATAGTCCTGACCCTCTTGCCTTTGCAAAACTGATCATTATGATGAGGTCTTTGATGGAAAATAGTCATCAAGCAGCAGACCCTGGACATGGGTAAGTCCATTCAGAAAAGTCTATTCAGAAAAGCTAGAAGTCCAATGCATTATCCACTTGGTAAGTGTATTTTGAAGGGGAAAATATTCTGAACAGTATGAGGGCAATTCTGACCCCTTAGTAATTATAATGCTTCCTGTGTTCATTTTCATACTTTGCTGTTGTGTTAGCTGTTTTCCAGTCAACCTCCTAACTCTTGGTGATTCCCATGCATGATGCAGCAAAATGTTGTCCAATTTTTGATTGAGCCAGCTATAGACCAAGTCACTATGTTCACAAAGTTGTCACTGCTGATCTGCAGCAGTGGACTGGCTAACAGGACTGTCTTAATCTAGACACAGTTTAACCTCAGTTAAAACCTGATCAGTGTCATAGCCACATGCAAATCTCTACTGACAGTGCATGAGGTGCATGGTCAAGAATTAAATTCAGGTCTCCTACAAAGGAGGTGAGGTCTCCCCTCCAAAATTAGAGTGCATTTCACAATCCCTGTTGACAAGTCACCCTTATGATAACAATGCATACATCAATTGTATCAAACACGTTTGTACATATGTTGCCATCATCATTTTTCAAAGTATTTTCTTCCTACTTGAACCCTTGGTATCAGCTCCTCTTCCCATCTCCCTCACAAATTCTTGATAAATTATAAATTATTATTTTCATATCTTACACCATCCTCTGTCTCCTTTCATCCACATTTTTGTTGTTTGTGCTCCTGGCAATAGGGATTATATGTCAGTCACTGTGAGCAGTTCCCATTTTCTCCTTTTTCTCCTTCCACCTTCCCCCTTCCCTCATGGTATTGCTACTCCCATTGCTGAGGGTTTTATCTGTCTTGGATTCTGTTTGTTGAGAACTCTTCTCTGTACCAGTGTACATGCACCCGTCTAGCTTAATTTTTAAGGTAGAACTGGGGTCATGCTAGAGAGGGATGTGGTGGGGTGGGGGGAGGAGGAAGCACTAAAGAACCAGAGGCATGTTGTGTATTTTGTTGTGCTGTATTGAATCCTGGTTGAATTGTCCCTTCTGTGTGATTCATCTGCTCAATTGCCCAAAGAAGGGCTTTGGGTCTCCACTCTGACCCCAATATAATTGTTCATTTTTGGTTTTTTGACACCTGATACTAGATCCTGGCAACATCTTCTGATCACATAGACTTGTGTGCTCCTTCCATGTGAGTTTTGCTGCTTTCCTGATAACTTCTTGCTTAACTTCAAGCCTTTAAGACCTCAAATGCTCTATCTTTTCATAGTTGGGCACCATCAGCTTTATTAACCACATTAGCTTATGCACCCATTTTATCTTTGGCCATCATGTCAGGAAAGTGATTATCACAGAATGCCAGGTTATTAAAACAAGGAGTTCTTGCATTGAGGGAGAGGTTGATTGTGGAAGTCATGTGCTTATATGCTAATTTCATGATTGAGATGCAAGGGTGGAGTCTAGCCTATTAACCTGGAGAGCCATTGAGTAGCCGATGAGGCCTCTGTGTGGACATGGCTTTCTCCTGAGACTTCTGGGAAATCTCATGATATTTTCCTCCTGGAGTTGAGAAGCTATCTTCTGAGTTGTTGAGTTAGTCACAGAGACGATGAACTACGGACAAGAGGAGATGGCAGTATCTGAGAAACTGAAGGAGCTGGAGGAGAAGCCACATGGCCTTACCCTGATGCAACCAGACCTCTGAAGCTGGAGAAGCTACGTTGAGATCCCTGCCAGCGCTGAGTTGCTTTTATCACCACTGAATGCTGTTGATGAACCCTGAGCCCTGGAAGCAAGGAGCCATGGGGAGACCCCCGCCAGTGCCAGGAGTCTGCACCCACTGACCTGTGACTTCGTGAGTCAGAAGGAGACTTTATAGACTGATACTGGGCATATGGGCTAATATCAGACTTATGACTCTGAACTGGACTTGGCTGGGATGCTTTCTTAATGTCCCATTCCTCTTGTATATAAATCTTTTCCTTATATCCATATGTGTGTTTATGGATTTGATTCTCTAGTCTACCCGAACTAACACATTGATTAGAAGCCATTGTCCATCTGCTATCTTAATATTTAACATATAAATATATGTACTTAGACCTACATCCCTATCATTATATATTAATATATTATATATGTACATGTTTATAGCTGCATAAATTTCTTTTACCATATTTTGCTTTCCTCTATTTCATTTTTTTTATTAACAGTAACGATCAAGTTTATTCGACCGGGGCTTAGTACAGGTGCTGGGGTTTGCCCACGGTGCTCTTGATGTACAAGGCCGGGACATTCTGCCAATTCTTCTTCAGCAGGGACACCAAAAAGTTGACAGCCAAGTGGATATTGTACACGAGCTCATCATCTGTCATCTTCATGTGGCCAACTGCCACCGCCAGGCACAGCACCTACTTCATCTGGAATTTTATGGTGGACTTCTCCTCGTCGACCTTGGCCAGCATGTTCTCATTGTGGGTCAGCAGGGAAGGGAACTTGCTTGCCTTATTCAGGCCCGGACCCAGAATTCGAGGAGACTGCTTGATCAGGGACTAGGAGGCCAAGAAGGTGTCATACTTCTTGGCCAGCTTTTTGACTAGTTTCTTATTCTTGTTCAGCTTCTTCAGTGCCTCGACGTCCATGTGCGGAATGTCCACGGCCTTGGCTTCATCGCAGTGCTGCTGGTCGCCTATAGAACACACACAGAGAACTTGGGGCGCGGGGAGAACTTAAGCCTGACAGTGCCCGAGAAGCGCTCGTCCTTCTGGGGGTCGTAGTTCTTCAGGCTGATCTGCAGCTCCACCGTCTCCAAAAACTTCCGGCGCTTGCACTGGTTCCCATGTAGGACTTCCGCACTGCCTTATAGAGGGTGTTGCGAGAGACTTTGCTGCTCATGGTTCCTAGTGTGGCAGCAACTGGAAAAGAGCCTTTATTTCATTTTATTTTCCTTCTATCCCACTATCATGTTCAACCTTCATTCGGGTGTCAGTAATTCTTCTTGGTTACATTGCACTTGAACAAACCCCACTAAGTATTCTATGTCCTCCTCACCACTGATTTTTAGATCACTTGTTGTTCCCTTGTCCCTGAGTTAGTTCCCTTCCTCCTTCCATGCTCCCAGTTCCTCCTCTCCCATGTCTTTCCAGAACTGTTGATCCATTGTTTTCTGCTTGGGATTATTTATCCCGCCTATATTATATACATCAATTGCACCAGGCCTCTTTGTACCTATGTTGCCATCGTTCTTTTCTTGACATGTACTTTCTATTGAGCCCTTGGTAGCAGCTCCTTTTCCTCCCCTCATCCTTGTGACCCCTTGATAGATGATAAATTATTATTATTTTCATATCTCACACTGACTGCTGTTTCTCTCACCATGATTTCTTTTATTTTCCCTCTCCCTGCCCCCCGAAGGAGTGTGTTTGTGTGGTTATGTGTTGATCATTATGACTGGTTGCCCCTTCTTTCCCTCTGCCACCCTTTCCCCTACCCTTCTGATATTGCTATCCTCAATTTTGTTTCTAGATTCCGTGTGTCGTGAGCTCTTAATCCTTAGCTGTTCCCATGTACATTTTCTGTTCTAACAGAATCATTTTATAGTTAAAATAGGTGTGAAAAAAAACTGAAGGCCAGGGAGAATCCATAACTTCTGTGTTTTGTTCATATTTAATCACTCTTTGATGAATGGATCTGGGGAAGATAGTGGGATTAGATAAAGAAAGCCAAGGGATAAAAATTTCCTTTTAATCCAGAGGGAAAAATTTGGAGTATCTTCAAGGAGAGAGTCAGAGGGGATGAGATAGTTGTTTGCCTGCTGATCTAGAGCTACAAAGCTACTGCTAGAGCTACAAAGTAACGGTTTTCCTCTGATTAACTCAAACAGTTTAGAAAACAGAAGAGTTCTCCTGTCAAAGGGACTTGGTAATGGTGGCTTGCAGCTAAGAGAAGGGTCTCTGGAGTTCTTGAAACGAAACTATTCTTTGAGCCCCAGGTTTTTGACTTGAGGCTGTGCATTGGGGTGCATAAAAATGTTTTAATAAAAGAGTAAGAGCACATAGGAAAGTTACTAACAGCATTTACAGTTTATTAACTTCTCAATAAATGTAAAACTCACTGTCATCAAGTCTATTCGGCTTCATCGTAACCATATAGGACAGAGTAGAATTGTCCCTGAGGATTTCTGAGATTAAGTCTATGGTGGTAGCAAGCTTCTCTTTCTTCTGGTGGTTTCAAACAGACTTTGTGGTTAGCAGTCCAATGCACAACCACTACACCACCAGAGCTTATTATCCTTAGAGCTCACTAACTTTGGAGTTCCTTTATAAAATATGAATTTTGGATTTATGTAATAACAAATGGACATATGTATATAATATATTTGGCTATATGTACACACATATTGTTATGTGCTGTATGTATACAGTTCAAGTTATTCCAATTTATAGTCATCTTACATACAACAGAATTCAACACTGTCCAGTTCTATGCCAGCCTCACAATTTTGTTACACTTCAGTCCATTGTTGCAGTCCCTGTGTCATCACTTTTTCTCACTGAGGCCCTTCCTTTTTGCCTCTGACTCTCTGCCTAACATGATGTCCTCCAGATCCAGTCCCTTAGGATAACTTGTCCAATGTACATGAGAAGGCTCACCCTTCTCATTTTTAAGGAGAATTTTGACTACTTCTTCCAAGAAAAATTAGTTCATTCTTCAGTCCATGGTATATTCAGTATTCTTCACCAACACAATAGTATATACTTACATTTGCTGGCCATTTGACTCCAATTCACAGTGGCTCCATATAAAGTAGGACAAAAGCTCCCTATTGATATTTGAATGTGGCAGCCACAGCAGCACAGCAGTAACCATGTTTTGAGTGTCTTGTATTCTACAGTATTATACTGGACAATATATTATTTTGATCAATGTTTTTTTTTAATTGGTTTACTTTCAGAAATTGATCACCAGGTGTTTCTACCTACTCTGCCTTAGTCTTTAGGTTATAAACAACCAATATTTATAAACCAAGACCCATAAAGGTGCTAAGTGAAAAATCTGAGGTACGAACAGTGGTTTATAATAACAAATGGATACTGCTTTGCAAGGCACACCATAACATTGTTTTTGTTATTACTGTATTATGTTTAAGATGTTTCAGTGTATCTGAAAGTATTTCTTTAATGTCTTTTATGCACAGAAGGTACACTGGGAGAGGTCTTCAAAAAGTTCTTGAAGAAGAGAGACCAGGAGGGTAAAGGGAAGATGGTAGGAAGTGGGAACTGATCACAATGATCTATATAGAACCCTCTCACTGGAGGATAGACAAAAGAAAACTGAGTGAATGGAGACAATGAACAGTGTATGACATGAAATAATAATAATAAGTTAAGTTATCAGGGGTTTGTGAGGGAAGGAAGGTGGAGGAGGGGGAAAATGAGGAATTGATACCAAGGCTCAAGTAGAAAGAAAATGTTTTCTTATAAAGCACATGTATGAACGTGCTTGACACAATGTGTATATGGCTTGTGATAGGAGTTGTATGAGCCCCCAATAAAATGATTTATATTAAAAGAAAGTTCACAGAAAATGGAAATTATGAAAAAGTATGCATGGTGTGGTAGTTATGAAATCTGTTGTCAACTTGAAGCTTAAGAATGAAGGGATGGAGTTTAAACTGTCAATCAGGTCACAGCATGATGAACTCATTTGGAGGTGCTAAGGAGATAAGCAGCTTACTGGAGGCAGGGCACACGCTCAGTCCTTGCAAGACATTCCTTCTGAGAAGACACATGGAGCTATGCTAGAGCCCTGGAACCGAAGGAGCCACATAGAGATCCGTGCCAGTGTTGAGATGTTTCCATTGTGACCTGATCCACAAGATTTCCCACACACCAGCCTATGATCTTCCTGTGTTTGGTGTCATTGTGTGTGTGTTTTGTGAGTCTGAAGAGGAATTTATGATTGGTTTCAGACAGATGGGCTATATCATACTTATGGACTTGATCTGGACTGGACTGCTATGTTTTCTCAATATTCAACTGCTCATGTATGTAAAGCTCTTTCTTTTTTTTTAACTAAAAATCATTTTATTGGGGGTTCGTACATCGTTTTTCACAATACATAAATAAACATACTGTGCCAAGCACCTTCACATGTCCACTGCTGTTATCATTCTCCAAACATCCGCCTTTCCCCTTGAGCTCTTGATATTGGCTTTTCCATCCTTTCCCCTCTTTCCCTGCTCTCCTGTCCCCACCAACCCCCAATACTCTAAAAATTATTAATGTTCTGTCATGTCTCGCATTGTCTGACATCTCCCCCAACCCACTCCCCTGATGCCTGTCCTTCAAAGAAGAGCTTATGTGTATAGCCTTGCAGTTGGTTCCGTCTCTCCACCCCCCTTCTCTCCACCCATCCAGCAGCTTCAATCTTACCACTGGCCCGAAGGGGTTCATCCATCGTGGTTTCCCCATGCCTCCACCTTCCTGCTCCACCAGTGTACCTTCTCCAGTCTATCTGGATTTGTAATGTAGAGTTGGGACCATGAGAGTTGGGGGGAGGAAGGCTTCAGGAACTAGAGGAAACTCGTATGCATCATCACCATCTGGCTGCACCCTGACTGGTCTGCCTCCTCCCCGCGACTCCCCTATAAAGGGGTGTCCAATTACTCCTCAGTGGGCCTTAAGTCCCTACCCTGCTCTCCCCCTCATAATGATGTGATTCTTGTTCTTTGATGTTCAATACTTGCTCCCTTCGGCCTCTCTTGATCACACATGTTGGTGTGCTTCTTCCATGTGAACTTTGCTGTTTCTGCTCTGAATGGTGACTTGATTATATTCAAGTCTTTGAGACTTCAGACATTCAATCATTTGGTAGCTGGGTACCATTGTTTCTTCTGCTCTGTTTGCCTCTGTATCCATGTCTTCAGTGATTGTATTGGAAGTCAGTTGGTCCATTGATTTTGATTTTTGTTCTTTGATGCCTGATACTTGATTGTTTCAGCACCTCATGATCGCATAGGCAAGTGAGCTTCTTTTAAGGTGGATTTTTGTTGCTCCTGAGCTAGATGGCTGCTTGTTTATGTTCAAACCTTTAAGACCCCAGATGCTGTATCTTTTGATAGCTGGGTACCATCAGCTTTCTTCACCACTCTTTCTCATGCTCCCACATGTCCTCAGTGGGCATCTTAGGGATGTGTGCACACACTGATATGTTCCCTCCCCCCGCCCCCCCTCCCCCATTTGATGTCTGTTGCCTAGACCTTTCACCACCTTGTGGCTGTGCTGGCTGTTGTGCTTCTTCTGTGTGGGTGTAGTCTCTTCTCAGGTAAATGGTTTATTGTTTACCTTCAGGCTTTTAAGACCCCAGACAATATATCCTTTGATTGCTGGACACCATCAGTAAAGCTCTTTCTTATGCACATATGAGTCTCCCTGGATTTGTTTCTCTAGGCTACCCAAACTAACAAAAATGGCTTTAAAAATGTTTGTTGTACTAAAATAAATTGTGTTAATTTGTTATAACATGTCTGAACAGGATCCAGTTTGTGGCACTAAGATGAACAAAACATTAGTATGAAAATAATCAAAGCAACATTAATTATGCTGTAATTGAAGTAAGAACAAACATCAAGTTTATGGGGAAGTTTGGGTAGAAGAATAATGAATTCATCCAAGCTTTGCAAAAAGTTTGTGGGGACAATGCCCCAAATAAATCAGTAAAAATTTTAAGAAGGGGTGAGACAATGCTAAAGATTAAGTTCAAAGCAACTGACCATTCACATTAACCTGTGAAGAAAAATTTATTGAAGAAGACAGATGATAACAGTATAAGCAATATATAAAAATTGTGAGCACTTGTCTTGCAGAAGGTTATGGATAACAACGAAAACCCAAAATCCAATTGCAGTGTCTCCATGTGACTGATGCCTCCAGTGAATTCCTGCGATGGAAATAGCCTTGCTATTCAACAGATTGTGTTGAGAAGTGGACTAGAGCAGATGCAGTTAGGTTAAAACTGAACACCTTATCATTTGCTCTCTCTTTTACCCGTTTTTAACTTTCCATTCATTTAAAAATATTTTTTACTTTCTTTTTGATCGGGATTTTTCTGTTTTGTGCTTTGGGTTTGTTTTGGAGGGGGGTGCATGTTTTTCTGTATATGAAATCCAAGATAGTAAATTTAAAGAGACAGTAGCTGCAGGAATAACTTTTTGGTGGTATGGCAGGGCAAATTTTGGGGAAATGGGGAGCTAATAACAGTGAGTGAAACCATGAGGTTGGGTCCATCATGAAACACTGGTCTACAATGATGGAAGTCTTGAATTGACCCCTTCTGGCTTCTCTCTATATATGTGTATATGTCTATATATATAAGTAAAATTTAAGTGTATACATTTTCTTGATAATAATGTAAAATGATTGTACCAACATGATTAAATTCTCAGGAGCATCAGTTTGGTGGTTTTTTTTTTTTGAGCCTCAGTTCTTTAGGGGTGGACTAAATGTTTGGTATCATCACTTACAAAAGTGTCTTTGATAGTGCTTATGTTGAAAAATAAAGCTTATATATTTTAATTTTTATCTCTTAATTTCATTTCTCCGTAAACTTTTTATATCCCCACCTATAAACGAAGGCAGTTAACTAACTGAGATTAGATACAAGAGGCACCTAAATGTGGCAATTATGTACAAATTTGTACTTATTTTTAAAGGAAGATTTGTTAAAGGTACAATTACAGTGACATGGTGATGATGATTAGCAGAAAATTAAATCAGGTTCCCGGAGGTATTAGGAATATTATCAAGGCAGAGAGAGAGTTAGTGATAGAAGTGAGGTGATAGAATCTAGGCCATTGGAATAGTATGGCTTATGAGAACAGAAGGAGACCCTAGGTGGTACAAACAATGAACACAGTTGACTGTGGCAAGTTCGAGTCTACCTTTAGGTGCCTCAGAAGAAAAGTCTGAGATTTACTTCTGCAAGGTCAGCTATTGAAACCCTATGGAGCATAGTCTTGCTGTGGCACACAAGGGGTTGCCAGAAGTTGGAACTAACTCAACAGTAGTGGTTTATTTTATTATTTGACTAAGCAGGATTATCAGCAGAAGTTGCTTCACACTGAGTCTGGTGAGTGGTTCAGTTAGATACCGAACATTTCTCTGGCCAGGGAAAGAATTGACTCTACATCTTGGGAATAGCCTGAGCCTTCTTGGTGATGGACAACAGTTCCAATCATGGGGAGTATGTGCTCCAGAAGCAGGGCCTGACTAAATCACAAGAGAAGGGGTGTGTGTGTGTGTGTGTGTGTGTGTGTGTGTGAGAGAGAGACTACATTTCTAGGCAACATCTCAGGATAGATGTTCTCAGAGGTCAATTTTTTTAAAAAATAATTTTATTGGGGACATTTATAGCTATTATAACATTCCATACATCATCTGTATCAATCACATATGCACACATGTTGCCACATTCATTTCCAAACATTTTCCACTTGAGTCCTGGTATAAGCTCCTCTTTCCCCTTCACCCCCTTTTTTGTAATGAATCATTTTATTGGGTACTCATACACCTCCCCTCATGATCCATATATACATCAGTGCAAGCCTCATTTGCACACTTGTTGCCATCATCACTCCCAAAACCTCCTCCCTCCACTCAGGCCCCCAGTTCCAGCTCCCCATATTTCCCTCCTTTCTTCCCCCCATGAACCTTTAATAATTTACAAATCGTTATTGCTTTTTCAAATCGTCCAATGTATCCCTTCACTCATTTCCCTGTTGGCCATGGCCCAGAGAGGAGGTTATATGTAGATCCCTGAAATTGGTTCCCCCTTTCTACTCCACCCTCCTAGTATCACCACTCCCATCAGTAGTCCTGAGAGATCAGCTATCCTAAATTCCCCATGTTTCCGACTCCAGTGTACATCCCCTGGTCTAGCTGGGCTTGTCTGGTAGAACCAGAAGCATGATAGTGGGTGGGAGGAAGCATTTGAGAATCAGAGGAAAGATGCATATTTCATTGATACTACACTGTACTTAACTGGCTCATCTCCTCCCTGCAACTCTTCTGTAAGAGGATGTCGCTTCACCTATTGAAGGACTTTGGGTCATAATGATATAATTTTAGTTCTTTGATGCCTGACACCGAATCCCTTCAACACCTCGTGGTCACATAGGCTGGTGTGCTTTTTCCATGTGTTGCTTCTGAGCTGGATGGCCACTTGTTTACTCAAGCCTTTAAGACCCTAGACGCTATATCTTTTGTTTGTTTGTTTTGTTTTTTACTTTTGGGGCATCACTGTCCTCTGGTGGTGGAAGTAGGAGTCCCAGCTTTGCTGCTGGATATGAACCTCCAACCCAGTGCGCCGCAATCCTGCGCACAACCACTAGGCCACCAGGGCTCAGCCCTGATGCTATATCTTTTCATAGCCGGCCACCATCATCTTTCTTCACCACATTTGCTTATGCACACACTTTTTGTCAGCAATCATATCAGGAAAGTGAGCACACAATGTTACGATTTTTAGTTCTTAAAGCCTGAAAACTGATCCCTTTGACAACTCATGGTCCCACCGTTGGTGTGGTTCATCCATGTGGGCTTTGTTGCTTCTGAGCTGGATGGCCACTTGTTTACTCAAGCCTTTAAGACATCAGATGCTACATCTTTTGATAGCTGGCTACCATCAGTTTTCTTCACCCCCTTTGCTTATGCACACATTTGTCTTCAGTGATTGTGTCGGGAAGGTGAGCATCTTGGAATACCAATTTAATAGAACAAAGTGTTCTTGCACTGAGAAAATACTTGAGTGAAGGTCCAGTGCCTATCTGCTGTTCTACTACTAAGTCTATAAGTATATGTTCATTGATCTATTTCCCCCATCGTCACATATAAACATATGCACCTATGTATATGCCTGTATTCAAACCTCTATAAATGCCCTTTACCCTCCAGCTATTTCCTCTATTTCCTTTTACTTTCCCCTTGTCCCTCTATCATGCTATATCTCCATTTGGGTTCCAGTATTTTCTCTCTGCTACATTACTCTTGATCAATCTCTACTGGACTTCTCCACCCACCTTGTCTCTAATTTTGGATCAATTGATATATCCTTATCCCTGGGCTGGTCAAAACCTTCTCCTTTCCCCCTCCTCCCCTTCTTCAATGACCCTCTCCCTGGAACCATTAGTCCCATCATTTTCACCTCCAGATTGTTCATCCAGCCTTCTTATTTAGATAGGCCTGCAAAGGTAACAATATGTACCAAAAAAGTCTTCCTAAAAATGAAGCAACCAAAGAAAATAAAACAATGATAACAACAAAAAAAACCCCAATGTCCTATAAATATGTAAAAAAGTAAAAATAATAGCAATATAAAAACCTATAAATAATTCAAGTCTGTTCATTGACCTCCAGGAATGTCCCCTGGTTAAGTCAGATGGGGTGCCACTCTCTGGTTCCAAAGTTTATCCCTGTTACTCCATCTGGGGCTCCATACTCTGCTGCACCCCATTAGTGTTTTTCCCTGGTGTGGTTGTGTCAGACAGGGTCTAATACTGCCCCTGTTTCTCCATTGTTGACTCCAAAAGGTCTTGGGTCAGTGAGGGTAGCTGTATTTCACAGTGGGACTGGTCGTATGATCCCCTTTGTGTATCGGCTGTTCTGAGCGGGAATATCGTCCTAAAGACTCAGTGTACTCAGGATGCTTCCATTCTCTTTTCTTCCCCTTTCATCTGTTCTCATGGGCTCTGGTCAGGCATCTCTCACTCCCCAAGCTGCAGCTTCAAGTGCTGGAGATCAGTCAATTTTAATCAGGGTCACTGTCAGGGCTCTCTAAGATCGCTTGTCTCCATCATGCATTAGAACAACTCTCAGGACAGAGCACCCAGTTGTACTCAGGACTAAGACTTATCACAGTGAAATGATACTGTGATAGGAAATAACTGTGGTTGTTAGATGCCATTTAGCTAGTCCTGACTCATGGGAACCCAGGTACAAAAGAGAAAAACGATGCCTAGGTCTGTGCCCTCCTCACAATTGTTAAACAATGTTATGACTGCCCATTGCTGCAGTCATAGTGTCAGTCCATCTCCTTGAAGACCTTTCTCTGTTCCGCTACTCTACCAACCACAGAATCTTTTCTAGGAGCTTCCCTGATGGCATGTCCAACGCACATGAGAAAAAGCTTTCCATCCTTGCTTCTAAGGAGCATTCTGATTGTACTTTTCCCGAGACAGTTTTGTTGGCTGTTTTGGCAGTCCTTGGTACTTTCAGTATTCTTCACCAGCATCATAATTCACGTGTACAGCTTCTTCTTCAGTCTTCCTTAGTCAATGTTCAACTTTCACATGTATATGAGGTTGGCGAAAACAACATGACCTGGATCAGGCACACCTTAGTCTTGATAGGATACTATAAAGCAAAACCAGTCAATGGAAAAGTGTGGAGGGTGAAGTCCAGAGAAAACCAGGAACTAGTTTAAAGACTTCCCTTCAAGAGAATGCACACATGACACACTCTAGCATCAAGTTGTTATCCACCAGGAAAGCACATTAGAGTCTCACTGCCCAGGATTATATTAGGGATTTTTGACCAAGATACCCCCTTCCTGGCACACAGTATTTCCAGACTGTCTAGAAGAAAAGCAGATGTTCAATGAAAAACCACATTGCTTGTACAAACTGTTAAGGTGTAGTAAGCCACTCTTGTCAAAGGAGAGTGGAATCTCTCTGAAATTCCACCTTCATAGATGCCAGCTGAGGGCCAGCCTTGCAAGCAGGCCTTTCTAAGGGCAATGGTCTCAGGTCTGCTGTATTAACCTTTTTTTACACAGTCATCTCCATCATGCAACTGTCAAAACCTGGGGCAATTGCAAGTGTAGGGAACCACAGGTAGGAGATATTGTTTGATTGCCAACAAAGACCACCTCTAGATTATTTTTGAATCATGTTATCTGTATGAGTGCAAGTGATCAGTAGGCATTCTGGGCATGGTACATCCAGATCAGATGGTTTCTGGAAGTTCTAAGCCCTAAGTTCTAACAGTTTTTCTACTGTTACTGCTCAGGACTCTAGACTATTGTCTTTCAACAAATCTTGCAACTGGTAGAGGGCATGTTTCCAAATTCATTGGAATTCCACCATCACCTGTGTGTTAGTCTGGGTAACTTAGAGAAACAAATACATGGAAATTCATATTATAAGAGAGCATTTTATATAAATGGTAAGTGCACATTAAGAAAATGTCCCAATCCAGTGTTGCCTAAGCCCACAAGCCCAACATTAACCCACATGTCCAAGACCAATCCACAAAATCCTCCTTCATCCCAAAGACATGCAATGAGGCTGACCGCAGGAGGAAAGCTGAATCAATGACCATGTTAGCATCTTAGTTCTGGCAGAAGTCTCCACATGGCTGCATTGGGGTAGATCCATGTAGCTCTCCTTGGCAATGTGTTGTGGGAAGTGAGCCTTGCAAGCTGAATTAGGGAACTGGCTAAAGCAGCTGACCATCACAAACCAAGAGACCTGAGAACTGGAAAGGTGAGGCTTACCAAGTCATTTATCTCTCCTCCTTTCAATTGATCCCACGTGTCTATCCTCCAGATTGGCACAATAAACTTTAACTATCTCAATCCACTCCTTCCAGCTTGGCACCTGTACACAATTCTTTAACCTCACAATGGCAGTTAAGTAGCACCCACACCTTTTTTTGTGTGGCATCCCTGCCCTAACACCTACACTTCAATCCTATAATCCTGTGAATACATTCACCCACTTATGAAAGCCAGCCACTTCACGCCTTTATCCCTCAGTTTTGGGTATCCAATGTAACTTGTTTTCCTCCCCAGCATCTCTTTCAAATCCTTAAATGCAGGCTCCATATCTCATTCTTTCCTGGAGTATTTAGAGTTTAAAACACAGACTTGCTCATAATAGCACAGTTACAGAATCTTATATGTGATTACACAGACAGCTTCCAGCCAGTCAGTTTGACTCGGGAGGACCTTATGCACAGGGGTGGAAGATGGCCTGGTCCTGCATCTTTCCTGGGATGGCTGGTTTGTGTGAGTCCAGCGTTGCATCTCCTGTGCCAATCTTCTTACTAAGGGGATTCCTCATTAAGTACAAAATCTAGGAAAACTAGTTGTAGTCAAAAATGAAATGGAATCCATAAAGTTACTATCTGTGTTAGTCCGGGTAGACTAGAAGAACAAATTTCAGTGACACGCATATAGGTATAAGGAAAGGGTTTATATAGAAAAGAAATATGACACTAAGAAGGCATCCCAATCCAGTCCAGTGTAAAATCTTAAGTCCAATATTAACCCATATGCCCGAAGTCAGTCTATAAAGTCTGCTTCTGACTCAGGAAGTCACAGGTCAGTGGGTGCAGAATTCTGGTGCTGGCAGGGGTCTCCCCATGGCTCCTCGCTTCCAGGGCTCAGGTCCATCAACAGCATGCCACTCCAGCTTCAGAGGTCTGTCTTCATCAGGGCAAAGCTGAGTGGTCTCTCCGCTGGCTCCTCCAGCTTCTTAGATGCTGCCAGCTTGCCTGTGATTAATCATCTCTGAAACTAACTCCCAACAACTGAGGAAGATAGCTTCTCATCTTCATGAGGGAAATATTGCGAGATTTCCCAGGAGTCTCAGGTGAAAGCCATGCCTATACAGAGGCCTCATCGGCTACTCAATGGCTTTCTCCTGATTAACAGGCCAGACTCCACCCCTACATTTCAATTATAAAATTAACATAAGCACATGACTGCCACAATATCTTAGGCATTAATGAGCTGAAATGGACTGATACTGGTTTTTTGAGTCAGAACATCATATGGCTTATGATGCTGAGAATAGCCATCAGGAGGAATGGCAAGGCATTCATTGTCAGAAAGGATAATGCAAAGTCAATCATGAAGTATTCTGAAGATTTTCCAACAATGGTTGCAGCAGTACCTTGACAGAGAACTGCCAGAAGTTCATAAAGAGGATGTGGAATGAGGGATATCATTGCTGATGTTGGGTGGATATTGGCTGAAACCAGAGCATACCATAAGGATGTTTATT
>PVJH01021881.1:0-37719 GCA_004026705.1 Nesogale talazaci | reverse complement strand
ATATCATTCTTGGAACATGGCTATAGTTACCTCAGAACAGAAGGCTTCCAACAGTTTGCTTCAGTTCCCATCATCTTATTTTCAACTTCCCATTTTGTTCATTTCTGCTCTTTCCAACAAATGAAACCCTTGGTATCAAAAGAGAAGAAGGGATCGAGAAACACTCGCTCCTGCTGGCTCTAGCGAAGATTTGCACTTCAGGACCCCAAGAAAGCCATGTAGGAGCTGCCAGAATGCCCCACCCTGCCAGAGCAGTGAGATTGTTCATGAGACAAATCCTAGTTTATATCACTCTGGGCTTACAGAAGGGGCCCAGTATAAAGGGCTGTGGAGCTTACAAGGATTTTTCATCAAACTGTTACCAAACCCTTTCATACTGAATAATTATTCTGTGATTATGACAATGCGTTTGTAATTATTAGTTTGAGTAACTGGAAGAGAGTGAACAAAGGAATCACCTGTCCAAAGCTCCAGCCCACACAAGCAATTAGTGACACAGCTAACAGATAGGGCTAATACCACTTCATAAGAAACAGAACGAGAGACACTTGCATTTCCTTAGATAATGAGAATTCATTTTAAGGTGCACGGGGTGGCAGTGTATGTGGTAAGAAAGTGAAACCCCAAGGGCATGCAACAGAACAGCAAGAGGGGCAGAGGAAGGAAGTCTCAATAGAGTACCAAAAGGAGACTTTGGACTAGGGCATGGCACCCCCTCAGAGGGGACCGGAAAACACTCCTAAAGGTCAACAACCATCCTTGAACTATTTATAGGCTTTTCTTTCTTTCTTTTCTTCTCTTTCTTTTGTCATTGGTTTTGTTGTTGTCATAGTTTTTGTTTTGTTGCTTCTGTTGCTTTGTTTTGCTCTTTCTTGTTTTTGTGCATATTCTTCTCTCTGCAGGTCTATCTAGTTAAAATGGCTGGATTAACAATCTGGAGAAGAAAACAATGGGACCAACAGTTCTGGGAGGACCTGGGAGAAAGAGAGGTGGGGGAAAGGCAGTGATGTTTTAAAAGCCCAGGGACAAGAGAACAACAAGTGATCCAAAATCACATGAGGACCATGTAAGAGGTCTGATAGGGCTTGAGCAAGGGCAATGTAACTGAGAGGAATTAATGAAACCCAAATGAAGGCTGAGCATGATAGTGGGACAAGATGAAAGTAAAAGAAAATAGAAGAAAGAACTAGGAGGCTAAGGTCATTTACAGAGGTTTAACTATAGGCGTGTACATATTTAAATGTATTTATGATGATGGGGAAATAGATCTATGTGCTCATATTTATAGATTCAGTATAAAGGTAGCTGGTGGACATTGTGCCTACACTCAACTACTCCCTCAATGCAAGAACTCTTTGTTCTATTAAACTGGCATTCCATGATGCTCACCTTCCCGACAAGATTGCTGAAGACCAAGCGGGTGCATAAACAAAAGTGGTGAAGAAAGTTGGTGGTATCTGGCTATCAAGAGATACAAAATGTGGGGGTCTTAAAGTCTTGAACATAAAAAGTGGCCATCTAGCTCAAAAACAACAAAGTCCACATGGAAGAAGCATATCAGCCTGTGTGATCACAAGGTTTTGAAGGGGTAAGGTATCAGGTATCAAAGAACAAAAATCATCTCATTGTGAATGAGGGGAAGTGCGAAGTGGGGATCCAAAGCCCATCTATAGGCAACTGAACATTCTCTTAAAGATGGGTTGCAGGAAAGAGATGAGCCAGTCATTGTGCAGTGTAGCAACGATGAAACATACAACTTTTCTCTAGTTCTTTAATGCCTGCTTTGAAAATATTCCTCATTTGACTTTTAACAAATCTGTATCAAGTGCCCCCTCCTATCGGGCACTAACATACCTACTTCCATGCTGAGGTTAGGAGACATGGACTCTCATCTACATTCATTAGGAATCTGCCATGGGGCTGTTTCATCTGCCCAGCATTCTGATGAGAAGTTCATGCTTCCAGACTGAAAATGAATTAGAAATGCTTAGAAGTATACTTGATATTGATAAAAATTCATGTCAAGAGAAAAATTAATAACAAATCACTTTGATTTTTAAGTTTCCATCCCTACGAAACCAAATATTAGCTATAAAAATTCCTGACCCCCCCACTCCCAATCGATCCTGCCAGTGCTTTTTATTACTCAGTGGCTTATCTTTCTTTCTGTTGAGGTCAGGTTTGCTTCACTTTGATTTTAAAAGGTAATGTGCTTACAAATAAGGAGAAAGCCAGAGACCTGAGATCAGTGGATCTCGGTAAGAAGGCAGGGTTCAGTACGTCATGTTTATGGTGAGCCAATGTTTAATATTTTGTTTTCATTTCTCTTCTCTTTCATAAACTCATTCTTTGTGGGGATCCCTGGTGGCATAGTGAGTTGCAAGTTGGGGGCTAGCTGCAGGTCAGCAGTAAGAAAGCATCAGCTAGTCTTTGAGAGCAAGATGAGGCATGTTACTGCAAAGAGTTCGTTTCAGAAACCCACAGGGGCAAGCCTACCCAGTCCTACAGACTTACTACTATGTGTCAGAATCGACTCAATGGCAGTAAATGAGAGCTTACCTGGAGCTTCTCTCTCTCTCTCTCTCTCTCTCTCTCTCTCTCTCTCTCTCTCAAATCAGGATGCTATCCCTGTCTGCATATAGCATAAATGCTTGGAATAACCCTATGTTTCCATTTCCTTGTGTTTTGACTAATTTTTAACACATATCAGGAGTGAAAAATTCCAACCTCCAGTCTTTTGATGGCGAAGTTCCTTCCAAAAGATTCACCAATATCCAACCCAATTCTTTGGGAAAATATCAAGGCCAGACTTCATAAGACACAGAACTACATATTTAAGAAGTTATTTATCCCAATGATTAAGAATGCAAAATTTAGCTTTCTACTGCCAGGGTTCTATCTTGGTTCTTCTGCTTGCTAGCCACCTGCACGTTGAGGGTAGCACTTTACCTCATTGCCAAATGCTTAACTTAACGTCCATTTCTCCAAGAGCAAGTAAGGGCTACTGTGCATATCTCACAGAGGAGAAGCTGTGTGGTGCGCATGTTCTAACACACTCGGTGACTAACCAAAAGGCTGGAGCTTTGGGTCCACCATGAGGTACTTCAGAACAAGGCCCAACAACTTCCGGCATTGCAAAGCCTATAGACCCTAGTTCTGCTTTCACACACGGGGTCCCCAGAAGGTAGAGTCTACTTTATGGCAACAGTAGCTGGTTTCTCACAAGGATGATGAGCACATTAAATATGTAAGCATACAGGGAGTAATTAGAATAATAAGTGTATTCATTGACAACTATCTGTAGTAGAAAAACTACCTGGTTCCCCCTTAAAAGCTAGGCACTACAACAAATGCAGCAGACTCACTAGGTGAGCCCTGGCCCCCCCCAGAAAGCTGTGCTGAGTAGAAGTTCTGTTAGGCTGACAAATTAAGGCATTTGCCAAAAGATCATCTTAGAATCCAAGCCCTTCGCTGCTTTTAAGAGCCTTGTCTCTTGTCCAATTGGATCATGAAAGTTGGCAAATTGCCAGGGATTTTGCTTTGTTTCCATTATTTAGATATCTACTGAGTGAATTTTTTCCATATTTTGTTTCCAAATTTTTCCATATTTTGTTATTGTTATTACAGTGCATTTCACTTAAGAGTTCATTGCTGACACTAACATGATGACTAGGCTTTTTAAAACTTTAGAACTTTCATAAGCTGCCACAATATCCCATTCCATAGCCTGATAGCAAATTTTAACAGATTACTTCACAGGTAGGAAGGCAACAGCCAGTGCTCAAATAATTTGTGCAAACCAAAACTTACTCCAGTTAATGAAAAAGATCAAGGTGGTCAAGGAACTGCTTCTACTGTGTTTCCAAGTTTGTTGGCCAGGCAATATTATTGGTCTTTTTAGATATTCAGAGAATTAAGCCACAGACTTGCCAGCTGAAGATATAGATGTAGACCTTGCTTGTGTAATTTTTCAATGATAAAAGCAGCATTGTCCAACAGTACCAGGTCTATTACTTCTTTGACAAAGGGAAAAAATTGCTCTTGTTGTACAATGCTGCTTTTTTTTTCATCAGATAAGAAGTGTAGCTTTTTTCCTGAAGAAGCCAAAACCTGAAAAACTGAAATCATTCAGTGAGAAGGAATCACAGTGCCGATGATTCACGCGTCCTCAGGAAAAGGGTTGGGAATGCGCTCTTGAACATCCTTCTGTCTTGTTTTGTCCTGTGTGCTACTGAAACATTAGCTTCAACTCAAATATTAGTTGCACCTTAAAAAAATACACTGCCTTAGCTTTGTCCAGAATTTCCCCCCTATGTTTTGGCTTTGAATTTACACCAGAAAAATGGATTAGGTGTGCACATAAGCAAAGTGTTGGACACTTTACTCATGCAGTTCTTTGAAAACCCTATCAGCTCTAGGCTGAATTTGGGTAACATTAAAAAAAAAACCCTCCAAAACAAATATAGCTCTGGAGTTTAGTCAGTATTTCAGCAAGACTGTAAAACAACCCTATTAGCTCTTTGAAGTGAGAAGAAAGGATATATCTTTTACCTTAAGTGACCTGGTCTTGATCTCTTGTAAACATGAAAACCTGGCAGCTGGGCCTTCATGAGCTCCATCCCCGCCTTCTCACCCACACTCCATGTATGGAGGAAGTCAGAGGCACTTCCTGTTTGGGGTCATGACCCCATCCCAGAAATTGCTTCTGAAGCAGAATTGGAGCAACATTATCTGCTCCTCCTAAGAGCCTTATTTATTTTTTGTAACCTGGAAATTAAAATAGAAACCAGTGGAAAGAGAGCACAAGGGAGGCTAAAAATTCTATTTTTTCTACTATTCCTGGCTTCTCCACCTCACTTTTCCAGAAAATGGCTTCACAGAGAAACCATTTCTCTGGTCCTGGTCTTCCTTTCTTATACATATGAATGAGGATAAGTCATGAAGTATTGCTACAGAATCAAAAAGAGCGTTCATCAACAAAAATACCCAAATGTGAAGCTGCTGTTTCTCAGCCTATCCTCTATCGAGGTCTACCCACTTCTGAAGGCAATTCTCTAGCCCATCCAGTTCTCTAGCCCATCCCAAAAGAATCCTGTGTTCTTCGGTTGACCTGACATCCAGACTGTTGT
Source organism: Nesogale talazaci (assembly GCA_004026705.1). Classification (NCBI taxonomy): domain Eukaryota; kingdom Metazoa; phylum Chordata; class Mammalia; order Afrosoricida; family Tenrecidae; genus Nesogale; species Nesogale talazaci. The sequence continues at coordinate 32,590 of PVJH01021881.1, read as the reverse complement.
GGGATTCAACTGCACTGGCCTCAAATAATGTTTCTTTTAAGTGTTCATTGAGGTTTAGGAGACTCCCCTAGGAGTCTGAAGGGGCAACATCAGGGCTTCATGGTCAACGGGATGCAGTTTCCCAAGGAAATCCTCCTAGGACAGACCTTGCCACCGCCAAAGAATGAACAGGGACAATGTGATGAGGGAAAATTCTTTCCTACAACTTCCTATCCTTTTTCTTACTAACCATGGCAGTGTTTCAGGAGGTTTTATGTGTGAAGGGATTTTTTTTTTTTGTTCTATTTGGTTTGGATTTTTTTTTTTTTGCTTTTTAGGTTTTGTTTTGTTTTGATTATTACAATTTTCTTAAAACTTCATAAAAAAAAAACCCTGTCACTGTCCTGTATCCTTCAAGAAAATCTATTGAGATATTCCTTTTGGAATTGAGAAAACATGCGCCATCCACTTCTGAATTGCCTTCTCTGCTTTGGATTTGACTACCCCAGCAGATGCTGTAAAAAATTACTGGTCTGATGGTGTTTTGTTTTTGTTTTTAAAGCATCCTAATAAGATCTAGAGAAGTCCATTAGTGAAAGAACATGTCTTCAGTCATCCACTGATGACTGGAGACATGTTTGAAGACATTTGCGGGGAATCAGCCTGTGTGTATACAAACTGGAGTTGCAGTAACAACACTTTTTTGATTGTCCCCTTATACACATTCCAGGAAATGGGGCAAGTGGGTCAAACGCCTACAGGATGACAGTTCTTTGGAGTGGTAGCATTCGTTTAAGATCTCAAGTCTGTTTGAGACAACTACCAAAAAGGAAAAGGAAATGAGTGAGCTGGACATTCTAAAATTAATTCTTCCAAAAGCTTAATAACAAAAGATATATAAGCAAGGAATGCATGCCATATATTAAAGGAGGTGTTTGCTACTTGGCAAAATCATCAGCTTAAATAATTTAGGCATGGTATCAATTGAACTAACTTAACACCAAATTATCCATCATGAAATAAAAAATTATTTGCTATTTATATCAAAGTACTTCACAAAGAAAGTGCCAAACCTCCTTGTCAGTCTTCTGGTTTGCACGCACTCTTATACACACACGTGACCTTCTGTTGATAAACAGAGATTTGGGGCAGCACAGAGGAGGGTGGGCCTCTGTGAGATAGACTGAGTGGGACTCAAACATAACTCAAATCAGCAGGCCGACACAGGACCAGGCAATGCTTTGTTCTGCTGTGTGTAAGGTTGTCATGGGTAGGAACCAAATGAATGACAGCTAAGAACAACATGTTTTGAGGAGAGGATTTATAGTCAGAAACTTCCCTCCTTGAGGTAAAGATAAGAAAGAAAATAAGAACTCTGTCTCTAATCCATGGCAGAGATTTTATCTCTTGCTCCTCACTCCCTGATGAAACCCTTCAGCTCTCTCAGGATTTATGAGGATGTTTTTGCCTTTCCCAATAAGGATCTTTATCCATGTGACTCTTCAGGGGCTGGACACAGGAGTTACTAAACAGGCATCCTTCCTTTATACTGAGCTGTTGAGTTGGCCTCTGATGTTTCTTCCTTACTCTGAGCCACTATCCACAAGGTCAATGACCAATTCAACAATGATGAATGTCCTTCAAAACAAAGGCCACCAACAGGTCGGTAAAGCACATCAATAGAGAAAGTAGCACCATTGAAAACATGTACCCATTACTTCTGCAGTAATTTCTGCCATGAGAACTTATACACTCAATATTGCCACTTTTTCTCATTTTAAAAAATCCAGAAATCTGATGTCTGTCATTTTTATTTGCTGTTAAAGAAATGTTTAAATGAAATCAAATTTTGTAAGATATATGCAAAAAAAAAAGGTTGATTGTGAAAATCATCACCAATTTGTGATCCAGAGTTATCTCTCATACACCTGGACACACACCCACATTCAAGTGCACACCCACCCATCCCACACACACCCACAAAAGTGATGGGGCTGTGGGCAGAGGTGATCCAAATTCAGTAATTGTTGGAAGTAGCTTGAAATTGTGCTTTAGTCGTGTTACTTGTTAATCAGAGCAGCTGTTGGGCTTGAACTCCCAACCTTGTATCGAGCAGTCCAGTGATTACTTAACAGAGCTACCAGGATAAACATTTACACACACACATATATATGGACAAGTGTACCCATATTAACCAAAAAGTAATAAATTTGTGTTCTCGCCTTCAAAATTCTTTGTTCTTTTGCCCCATCATTTCTAAAGTCAGACAGTTTGAGTCACAGACCAGAAATGAGCCTGTGAGAAGTCAGTCTCCTCAAGTGCGGGAACTGCTAGTCAACAACAGATGCTTGTTACTGGGTGTCCATGATGACAAGCCATGGGCTGGGTCTTATTCCATCATGATTTATGAAAATTATAACAAAGGAATCTATAAGGGGAAAAATGCAACTTCCAGATTGCACATCATAGTTAGCATGCTAACCCCCCCCCCCAAAAAAAGTCTTTGATAATCAATAAAATGCTTCCTGAACTAGAACACAAAGAAGAAATTCTTCAAGGAGATGTCCAACGAGTGGCAAGGAGCCTCGGGCTTGATTTTCAGTTAGACACAAATGTCTAAAAAGTTTCTCTTTAAGGTGCTTGACACACTATATGTATTTATGTGTTGTGAAAAATGGTGTATGAGCCCCCAATAAAATGATTTAAAAAAAAAACATTTTTCTTTAGCAGAAAAAAATCTAATATAAATGAAATACACACTCATTGTGGACTAAAACTTTTGTCATATACATAAGAAATATTCCATAAAGTGTTCATAATAGGACTGAAATCAGTGTAGAAGGCAGCAGAGTTTACCTCATCTGATATAGAGCAGATTTCATTTTCCTGTGGAGTTCATTGAAAGAGTTTTCAGTAGAGAATTGGGACCCATTATGGTGGCACACTGAAAGAGTTGCTTATTAAGAGAAACTGAAAGCAAGGGACTATTATTTCCAGTTTAAATTGCTCTAATGGGATTGGGTCCGTTTATTTACTCGATCTTTTTATGGTGACGTTTTCCTCTTTGTGTTAGTCCAGGTAGACTAGAGAAACAAATGCGTAAACACACATATGGATATAAGGGAAAGGTTTATATACAAGAGGACTGGAACATTGAAAAAACATCCCAACCCCAGCCAGTCCAAGGTCATAAGTCTGATATTAGCCCATATGTCCGACATCAGTCTATAAAGTCTCTTTCCAACTCATGAAGCACATGCAATGGCATCAGGACAATCACAGGCCACTGGATGCAGAGTCTTGTGTATCCAGTGGCAGTAGAAGCATGCCGGTGCTGGCAGGGGTCTCCCCATGGCTTCTCATTTCCAGGGCTCAGGGTTCATCAGCAGTATCCATTGGCAGTAGAATAAAGTGACCAGATTTTAACATTGGCAAACCATTGACCGTGGTGAGGGTGGAGGGAAGGGGTACATTCCATTCCCTGGCTTATCATGCATTCTTTCTAAAATTCGGGGTTTTTTAAAACACCACGGGACACGGGAAAAATTGTTTAAAAGCAGGACGTCTGGTCACTTTATAGTAGAAGCATCTCAGCACTGGCAGGGGTCTCTCTCTGTGATTTTTCCAGCCCCAGGGGTCTGGCTCCATCAGGGGAAACCCATGTGGCTTCTCCTCCAGGTCCTCCAGTTTTTAGGACTCATGATCTGAAGAAAGATTTATGAACTAGTATTAGACAGATGAGCTAATATTGGATTCATGGACTTGATCTGGACTGGGCTAGGTTGTTTTCTTCATACACAGTGACTCTTTGATATAAGCTTTTGCTTACACATATAAGAATGTCCTTGGATTTGCTTCTCTAGTCAGCCCAGACTAACACAAACACTGTGGCTACAACAAGGGACTCAAGCATCATAATAATCCTAAGGCCAGCACAGGACTGGCAGTATTTCATCCCGTTTCACATAAGGTGACAAACGAGCACCTAATAACAACAACAAAGACCTTCCCATCATTTTACCCTTCTGCCTTTCTCCACTTTGCATTTTTCTGCAGAAACAGTAATATCTACCTAGAGTACAGGGCTTTCTGCACTTGTCAATTTACTCCCTAACAAGAAAAGCTAAATGCTTCCGCATCAATGCATCTTCCTCCACCCCCACCCCACCCGTTTCCCCTTTTCTTTACTTTCTTCCTGCCTTGCTTTGTTTCTTTTCTTCGTGTGGCTTCTTAAAAAATTAGACTTAGTCCTGTGGCTCCTAGAATAGACAAAGATACCTCGGACAATGTGCAGCAAAAAAAAAAAAAAAATCTAAAAGAGTCCTGAGGCTGAAGGTATCTCACCATTGTTCAGCAGACGAAGCTCAGGAAGTAGCAAGATGGCACTAATGTCTGAGTGAAAGAACCGCCGAAGGAGATCCTGAATCCGCAGCCACACAAGGAAGGGGCTGCAAAGGCTCACAATCTTTGAAATGTAATTCACCACCAGTCCAAATCCAAGGGGAAATTAAGTTGAAAAAAGGAAAAGAACGTGAACAGAAGAAAGGAAAGCAATGCATAGTATGTACTCAAAATTGTGGACTGAATTTATGGACACTTCATTTACAAAATGGGGTAGAGATGTCATTATCTTTGAAACTTGTTAAGAACATAGACCGTTGTTTGCTGATGAAATCCAGTAATAGACACCAGAAGACCCAAAACAAAACAGAAACATATTGTGGAGAATGATGGGGGAGGGGGGTCGGGTCAGAGACCAAAAACCCATCTGTGAACAATAGGATATGCCCTCACAGAAGGGTCACAAGAAAGGGATGAGTCAACCAGGGCACAGTACAGCACCGATGAAACACACAACATCCCTCTGGTTCTTTGAGGCTTCCTCACCCCCCAGCTACCATGACTCCAGTCCTGCCTTTCAGTTCTGATTAGACTGGAGCATATACACTGCTACAGATAAGGGCTCACAGCACACAGAATCCAGGTCAGAGAAATCCATCAGGAGCAGAAATGGGAGTACCAGGAGGGCAGGGGAAGGTGGGGGTAGACGAGGAGGAAGAAGGAACAGGTCACAATTATCGACATTAACCCCCTCCCCCCCGCCACACACACACCCCAGGGGGCTTAACAACAGAGACATAGATGAAGGAAGACACTGGCATACATGCACCAAAAAGAAGAAGAAAAGAAGAACATAAAAATAGCTTAAAAGCTATCAATTAAATCAAAATAAAAAGTTTGCTCCATAGTATTTTGAGCATTGTCTTAGGGTTCACTAGAGCAACAGAATCAGTGAGATGTACAATAGTGAGGGACATGTGGATTTCAAGGAATTAGTTGACGTAATAATTGTCATTAGTTAATCCCAAATCCAATGGTTGCATAATATGAAGAATTTAGAGTATGAACCTTTTGTTTAAATGCCTATTTGTGATCAATAAACAGAACATGCTTCAGGGTAACTCCTTTTTACACTGGCAGACTTCTAGGGATTGATTGAGATGGATTTACATTATGAAAGTTAATATGTTTTATTGCCAAGTAATATAAACATATAGAAAGGCTCTATAACAGTTGCTAGACAAGTATTTTATCAATAACTGGATATCATGGCCTAGTCAAGTTGTCATGTTCAATCAACCATCACAAATAATACGAGCAGCTTTGTCTCCATTATCTAACTTTATTTACTCATCACAACCCCCTTGTAAACTTAGTTTTATCTCCCTTTTAGATAAGAAGACATAAAAGTTTAGAAAGTTCAAGAAAATTGCCCAGGATTACACAAAAGTAAGACATGAAACTGGGATCAAAATACACGTTTTCAAGTGCCAGAGCAACTACATTTCTTTCCCCTAAAGTTCAATACGTAACCTGACAGGATGGACTCAAAAATAAGCAAGAAAATCAAGCAACTCACTGCCACTAAGTCAATTCCAACTCAGGAACCCTGTAGGACAAATTGAAATGGCCCTTGTGCATGTCCAAGAGTGTGACTCTATATGGAAGCAGAAACCCCTGTCTTGCTCCTGAGGAACAAGCAGTTTCAAACTGCTGACCTTGTGGTTAGCAGCCCAATTCATAAACACTACGCTCTCAGGGCTCCCTTACAGGATGCAATTAATGTCCTACGTGGTTATTTTCACTTTCTGCCTTGTTTTGATGGTTTTCTCCTTTTTTCTCCTAATCAGGTGTCAAAGGAGTTCTTCATCAAGGGTGAGGCAACCAGACGTGGCAGCAGTCAGAAAAAAAAAAAACAAAAAGGTTCCTGGTTGAAGGAAGTTTGATGAGACGAGATCACCAGATTCAGTGCAAGAGAGGACAAAGACTATTATAGCAAGGTAGAAAGTGAACATAAAAACACATGTAGGTCATTAAGCAGACCCCAGTGGCAGGAGTGGAGAACTAATCTAGATAAGAATGGGAAACTAAGTTGAAAAGGCGGATTGACGTTGGGCATGGACTGAATGTCTTCACGTTTAATGTTAGTCGTCAATAGAGGCACAGTAAACATGGATTGCCAAAGAAATAGGATCCAAGATTACATCAAAGATACAAGCTAGGACCAGTAGGAAAATGACCAGTACCACTGGAAGAAATGGATATTTCAGGAGACAGAAATAATGTAAAATTTCTACAGAAATAATGTAAAATTCTATTTTATTATATTGAGTCAGCGGTAATTTGGTAACAGTCAATTGGAAAATCCCAGTATGCAGTTGGAGCTATAAGACCAGAATTATCAAAAGTGATGTTTAATGATATAAAGACAGATAGATTATCCAGAGGAATGTGAGATGCAACAACAGAATTCATCCACTTAATCTGCACAGTCTTGGATACATTTGAGTCCACCACTATGTATTATTGACTTGTAGAACTACAAGGAATAAGGATTAAAAAATCAGTGGTTTCAATCTTTTGGGGTTTGTTTGGTTTGGATTTTGTTTTTTTTTTTGGGGGGGGGGCATCATTACCCTCTGGGGGTGGGAGTAGGAGGCCCAGGCTTTCCTCCTGTGGAGCCGCTGCTGGAATTGAACCTCCATCCCAGTGGGCCACAGTCCCAAGAACAAACACTACGCCACCAGGGCTCAGCTCCAGTGGTTTCAATCTTAGGACACACAGCACCTGATTGAAAATTTTTACCAACTTTATTTTGTATCATTGATATAGCATAAAGTACATCCATCATAAATTTGTCATTCAGTTATGTTCATTAAATGTAGACAGACGTGCAATCATCACCACAATTGAATTTGGGAATGCTTCTAGCATCCTGAAATGCTCTCAGATGCCAGTGAATAGTCAGTCCTCACCCCCAGCCTCAGCCTCAGGCAACCACTTAATCTAGTTCCTATCTCTCTAATTTTCATGCACCTGATTAATTTTTTTGGGGGGGAGGGCGGTTTGGGCATCACTTCCCTCTGGTGGTGAGAGTAGGAGGCCCAACCTTTGCTCCTGTGGAGCTGGAACTGAACCTCCATCCCAGTGGGCCGCAGTCCCGCGCACAACCTCTGTGCCAACCAGGCTCAACCCACACCTGATTAAATTTTAAGTCATTTTCAAATTATATATCTCTAAAGCTTAGAATTTGGGAGTGAGGAGGAATATCACACATAATCCCCCGATCACAACTCATATGCTTCTAGTGTACTTACCATTTGGGAAACATGGTTTTTTTTTTTTAATTATGATTTAAATCTTTGTCTAAAGCAAAAGTAAAACTTAATATTCTTGAGAAGAGGCATATTTAAAATATGCTCTTAGGATGCTATCTAATCTTTAAGAGTGTATCTCTTACCACTGAATCTAATTTCTTTCTAAAACAAGGCCTGACATTTTCATCCTGACACTCCGGAGTTAGGTGCCTGTCTTCATCAATAACCACCTGTCAGGATCCAAATAGGTTTGCAAGGCATTTCTAATCGCTCTTGCAAGGCATTTCTAATCGCTCCTCCCCTCCCTAACCCAAGGCTGAACCTCTTATTATGTAGTACTTGCCACGTGCACTCTGCGCACGCATCCACCTGCACTGTGTGGAATTCAGAGGCCGCCATCAAACCTTAAGTATTCTCCTTGGTATGCGGCAGCCCACACCCGTGTTATTTTTCAAGGTGGATTCTTTCCAAAACAAGTTTGTTTCCTTCTCTTTTTTTTTTTTCAAAACTGGTTTTTAAAAAAACAATGTTAAGGAAGAAAGAACAGGAGTTTTGTTTTTTTTAAGGCTATTTTGTTTTGTTTTAATGAGCCAATACTATATTGCCCATACCCAGTCACGTTCTGAAAGTGCTGTTGAAAACAAGCCCAAGGAGCTGTTCAAAGAAAACCAGTTTCCTCATATGGTGAGGTGGTTTCTGAGCCCTGGGTTTTGCAAAAATGTCAAGGCAGATTAAGTTTGTACTGGGCTAGTCGACACACAAACTGTGTGCTCTAGTGAAATTCTACGGAGGATGATACTGTTGATAGAGGGAAACCACGTAAAAAGGAACCAGGGTGAATGCTCGCACCATACCGTGACGCAGCAAAATCACAGGTGAGAGGACATGACGCCGGAGCAGGCTGGGTTTTCAACCCATTCTGGTGCCTACCCATTGTGCTGGGTGTCAAAAGAACTGGGCACATTTGATCAGAGTCAAGGAGGAATCAGGAAGAGAAAATATTCAAGCTTCAGCTCTGAGGAATTTCGCCATTACTTAATGGTCAAAACTGAGGTCAGTGGGCAGCGAAGGGCATCAAGGGAATTTTCTCAATAACGCAGTGAAAGAAAGGGAAACAAGCGTGTGACGGCCTGCTCTCACCATTAGTATCCCACCTGACCGAGAGTCCCTCAGCTACTGGTGGCTTCAAACTCCTGACTGGTGATTAGCAGCCTACTTCATAACCACTAGGCCACATAAGGATGCAAAAATATATTCAGAACTGCTTTATGTAAAGGCCCAAATACATGTCTGCTATATTATTATTAACAGATAAATAGCTGGCTTGGGGAACGAAACATATGCTTTTGATAGCTGCTACATTCTGCCTGGAATCTATTGGCTACCATAATGAATGCCAAACTCATGTTACACTTGTTAAGAACATTTAAGACTCACATTTAAGACTTGCTTTCCCTGTGCAAAAAAAAAAAAAAAAAAAACTCACTTCGCTAAAATGCCCATCAGTGATTTCGCATTTTTTAAACTGTACCAAATGTAACGCATTTCCATTTTTTTCTTTTTTTTGACTTTTACTTCATTCAGAATTCTCCCAAGCTATTAATTGTCAATGTGGAGCTGACATGACTAGACTTTGATGCAGACTTCTTTAGTCACAAAACCAGTGCCCAGTCCGCAGGAGAAGCAGTTATTGTGAGCTCCTCCCTAAAATAATCAGATCTGCGCATATGTGGGCTTCAAATCAGTTTCACTAAAAAATGAAATCCTTATAGGGTCAGAGACTGTAAACAAGAGAAGTATATGCCTCCTATTTTATGCCTCCGCCACAAATTGTTTCCGTCCATGTCTCAAGTGCCCGTCTGTTTTCAGTCTCGTGAATGTTAAATTAGAGCTGGCACCCGAGAGCGGCTGGGAATAAGGGCAATGCAGTGAGGGAATGAAGCTCCTGCTGACATCTGCCGGACCTGTCAAGTCAGCTGTGAGATCTGTATTTGAGACCGGCTTCCCAACTACAGGAGGAAGCTCCCGGGAGACCAGGCTTTGGGGCAATTCTAATAGCAGACATCAAGCTCCAAGGTTTTCCCTTTAAACAAACACAAAAATGAGAAATTCTGCCTTTAGGTTGAAGAGCCCTGGTGGGGTAGTTGGTTATGCCTTGGACTTCAAACCAAAAGGTCAGAGGTTCGAATCCACCAGCTCGGCGCCTCCACGGGAGAAAGACTGGTCTTTCTAATCCTGTGTTGGTTTGGTTTTGACAGTTAGGCTAAAAATCGACAGATGAGCAAAATCAAGTACTCATTCAATGGGAAATATCCTATGACCTAGTAAAAAAGAAATAAAGGAACAGTGCTCATCCCTTGGTCTACTAACCAATGAGTTTGGGCATCTATATCCATCAATGACGTCATGGATCAAGGCCAAGGTTTTCTGCTCTGGTAAAAGTTTGCAGCCTCGAACACACACCGGGAGAGTTCTACTCTGTCCTAGAGGGCTGCTATATGAGTTGGAATTGACATGATGGCAATGAGTACCACCACCACCCCCCCAAAAAAAACTTCAAGGTTAGAGCTTCTAATTCACCCAGAATGCTCTGAAAAGAAGGGCTAGAAATCTACTCCTGAAAAAGCAATCCCTGAAGGAGCCTGGGGGCATAGTGGTTACACAGGGAGCTGCTGGATGCAAGCAAGGTCAGGGGTTCAAAAACTCAACCCCTGAAAACCTTATGGAGCACAAATGATGCTGACGCGCAAGGGGCTGCCTTGAGCCCCGGGTGATGCACGAGCCATTCATTTGGTTTGGGTCTGATGTCAAAAACTGCTAGGTCCATCGTCGTTAGCAAATGAGAAACATTTTGAGTAGCTATGACTTTGGGGACTTAGACTGTATTTCTATCGTGGCGAGAAAAGACAGAAGAGGCATCTTACTTAACACAATGTGTGGTAGGAAAGTACACGCTTCATTGATCAACAAATGCCATCCTATGAATTTAACCCATTGGGGAAGTACCAATTCACTATCATGAAAACCATTCTCTTCTTGAGAGGCAGTCTCACCTTGAGGTAATTGCTTGGGTGTGCCCTTGGTGAAGAGTGAGGTGCTGCAGTAACAAGAAGAAGGGATGTTGTAGTGGTTGTGCGTGGAGCTGTCATTCACATGCTCAGCAGTGATCACCAGCAACTCCACATAAGAAAGCCTGGGCTTTCTAGCCTGTACAGAGTTACAGTCTCAGACCCCCACGGGGACCCTGTGAGGATGCATGGTCTCACCATCAGTGAGAGCGTAACACGGTCCTGAGTCCTATCTCGATTGTTGGTTGGAGAGCACTGAGCCAATCGTGTCAGCTTTACCAACCGGAAATGGTGTACTATCCTAATCAGGGTTCCTATCTTGGTCCCTCTGTAGAGCAGCCTGCACCTGTGAAGGACTGACCCAACCCCCATCATGATTTTGTTACCATTCTCTTTGTCCTTCAGAACCTATTCAAGTTGCCAAGTGACTGGGACCCCTCGGTCGCCATTACAGCCTCCTCTTGATGGTCTCCCTCATGCAGAGGATCAGTCTGTCTTTGTCCTGTTTAAGGCTCAGTAAATGTGCCTCTACAAATTAAAAACAAAAAAGCCACTCTTGACCCCGGAAATTTGTGTCACCTCTTACCCTACCCATCAGCTGCAATGTGCACACATTATTTATGTAAGTATTAATAGAATTCGGTGAAACTTGCAATCATACAAAAATTTCCTTGGAAACAAAAAGCAAACTACACTGAGCATATTTGTTAGCCCCACTGCCTATGGAAGGTATTATAAAAAACATGTTTGATTAGTCATCCTGCTAGTATTTAAATCACTAGAACTATAGCTTGACAAGATAAGTGTGGGCCAATGTAAAATACATATATACAAACAAATATGTGCCAATAGGAAACAAATATTTATGTAGTGGTGCACAAAAACAAGTTGTTTGTCATGCCACTGTATTCAAGCAGGTCAAGAAAAATTTGGGGAAAGGAACTATCTCCAAGTGATTAACTCAAGAGGCCCCAGTCAGAAGACTGAATTCATATATCACTGTTAAAAATCAGTGATTTCTGTACTTTAATTTTTAATTTTCAATTTGATGAAAGGTTACATTCAGAGATTAATCAGGCTCTTCTGGTTTTGGTTTTGGTTTTGTGGCATCATTGCCCAGGTGAGAGTAGGAAGCTCAGGCTTCTTCCTGGAGAGCTGCTGCTGGATTTGAACTCTCAACCTTGTGGGCCACAGTCCTGCACACAACTGCTAGGCTACCAGGGCTCAGCCGATTAATCAGTTTTACATTAAAAATTAATCTACATTTTGCCTCATCTCTTTGTCTACAATGCCCTCAATATAACATAATTTATCCCACTTCCTCTGATGCTTGTTTCCATTCCCATCTTTTTGCTACTCTTTCTTAAATTTGTCCTTGGGCTAATTCTGCCCCTATGATCACACCTTAGGCTTCTAAAGTTTTTGGATGCCACTCGTCCAAATTTTGAATAAAACAAAATCAAAATTATATATATATATATATATATACACACACACGTATATTTGGAATTTTTTCAAAGCTATGTATTTAATTTTTTTTACAAAACTATCTTAACACCTTAAAAGTACTCTCCATTACACTTAGTAAAATTGCCAAATCTGCAATTCCATTCGCCAAGATATTTTTCAAACTCACCTGTTTGAATAACTGGCAGTACCTCCCTCGTTTTCTTCACCTTTTCTGCATCATCAAATGGTTGTCCTTTCATGTTCCTCTGTATGCACAGAAACAAAAAGAAGTTGCACAGAGTGAGGTCAGGAGAATAAGGTGTGTGGGGCAAAAGAGACATGCTGTTTTTTCCCCAAAAACTGGCACACTGAGATGGCTGCAGAAACAGGTGTATTGTCATGGTGGCAAAAGCAATCCCCCATTTGCCACAAATCAGGCCTTTTTTGGTCACACACTGTTATGCAATCTTTTCAGAAGCCTAAATAGAAAGGTTGATTAAGAGCCTAACTTGGTGGAATAAACTCCAAATGCACTACAAATGGACATTTTTGTCCATTCAAGAAGTTGATGGATGTCCAGAATGGGGTTTATAATCAATCAACATTCCACCTTGGTTGAAATGAGAAAATCAACTCCTCCACTTGAGTTTTTCTCATTGTGCTGTCCTTGTAAGCTGTGTTCAACATGACAGCAGTCTCTGTGGCATTTTTCCAGACAGGAAAAAAAAATTGCATATGCACACTAGTCTCTTAAATTGGCCATCACAAAAAATGAGGCTCTAGTGAAACTGTTTACACGAAAAAAATTCACTGTGACCAGAGAGAACCTACCCAGGCACACCCGTGTAGGTGAACTGTTTAAGAGGTAGTTACTGGAGGTTGGCCTAGTAGGAAAAAGGTGTACTCCTAAGGCTCTACCCAGTGGAGCTTTTTTCCAATTGTGGGGGATAGGGGGGCACCCCTTATATGTGTGTGTATATGTGTGTGTATATATATGTGTGTGTATATATATGTATATTATATACTCTACCTACCTTCCACAGTGGTACTGGTGGCACAGTGGTTAAAGTTCAGCATTCTCAACCTGTGGCAGTCACCTAATCTGGTGTCAATTTGAGGATTAAGAGTGTAGGGGTGGAGTCTAGCCTGTCAATCTGGAAACAGACAACGAGAGACCTCTATGTGGGCATGGTCTTCTCCTCTGGGAATTCTGGGAAATCCAGCAGTATTTCCCCTTTGGGGACAGGGGACCCACAACTTGGAGATATTGCAACTGAAGAGACACATGGCAGCAGCATTCCTGAGCCCTGGAAACTGGAGGAGGCATGAGGAGACTCCTGCAAGTGCTGTGGTACTTCTACAGCCACTGAGTGCACAAGACTCTGCACCCACTGGCCTGTGTTTGTCCTGGCATCATTGCATGTGCTTCATGAGTCTGACAAAGACTTATCAAGTGGTATCAGACATGTGGGCTAATTTCGGACTTATGACCTTAGACTGGACTGGACTGGGATGTTTTCTCAATGTTCAATTGCCTTTCTATATAAAACTCTTTCTTATACACATGAGTTTCTATGGATTTGTTTCTCTAGTTTACCAAGACTAACAAACAATCAACCAGCCACTCCATGAGAAAAGATGCAGCACTCTATTTCCATGAATATTTACAGGCTTGGACACATATGGGGCAGTTCTACTCTGTCTTATGGGGTCACAACCCCAAGAGAGTGATGGATTTGTTTCAGATAATGTAAGGTCTTCTGTATGCTTATGATGCTAAAAGCTATGTCATTGGTGCTTCAAATAAAGACAGTGTCATCTATAGTGGACAAGTTTCTTGTCTTATACAGTTGCTGAGTCAGCACCAACTCAATTGTGAGTTTGGTTATTTTGGTATAGACTGCTGAATAAACCGGTCTTATAGGATTAAGAGAAATGCCAACTCTTACAGATATACATATTGGCATTAGGCCCTGCACAAGTATTATATCCAACATATTAAGGTATGATCCAAAGGGTGGCATTAACCAAAGGATATTTGTATTAACCTAAGGATATTTGCGCCGTGAATCCCTGGATGACACCAACAGTTATTTTCCTATTAGTCTCCAGTAGATCAGCTATTATCTTCAACCTCAAATATTTTTGTAGAAATATTTTAAATCCATACACGCATTTTTGAAATAGATAATGAGATACTTAAATCCACTTAAAATCACTGAAATACTTAAACCCTTCAGGACCAGTGGTGAGAGTAATGATACCAGGAGGGAGGAAGGAAGGAGGGGAGAAAATGGGGAACTGATTACAAGGCTCTACATATAACTTCTTTCTTGGGGAATGGTCAACAGAAAAGTGGGTGAGGGAGGACATTGGTCAGTGGTGTAAGATGTGGAAAAATAATGATTCATAAATTATCATGGGTGAAAGGGGGGAGTTGGGAAGGGAAGGGAGAAAATGAAGAGCTGGTACCAAAGGCTCAAGTCCAAAGCAAATGTTAGAATGATTAGGGCAACAAATGTACAAATGTGCTTGACACAATGGATGGATGGATTTTCATAAGACTTGTACAAGCCCAATAAAATGATTTTTTAAACCTCTTAATTGCATACATGCAAACTTCAGTGTGTGTCAATACCAGGAAGCAAGTACTTCACAGCCAGTTTTTCAAGATTGGATAGCTTCCATCATTCTTTTCTTAAAAAAAAAAAAAAATCCAAGTGCTGTCAATTCCAGCTCATACCAGCACGCACATCAGAGCAAAACTGCCCCTCTCTCTCTTTTGGGTTTTCAAGGTTGTGACCTCTGAAAGCAGAACCCTAGATTTGGCCTCTAAAGGAGCCTCTGGGTGGGCCTGACCCTGTGCATTTGATTAGCAGCCAACTGTGCTAACTCTTGGTATCACCAGGGACTCATAGCGCAAATATCCTCAGGTTGATACAAATATCCTTGGGTTAACGCCACTCTTTTGAACACACCTTAATCTGTCAGATATAACACTTGTGCAGGGCCTAGTGCCAATCTGTATATTAAAGTTCTTTTCTTCCAGTTTTATTTGCAAATAATTTACATATCCTATAACTCAATAGTTCAATCATTTAATCATATCATGGAGAGTTGTACAATCACCCCCATATCAATTTCAAAGCATTCCCCACTTCCCCAAAGTCAAATCGCCCTTAGGGTGATCAATGAGATCACAATCCACTCTAGTGTGCCCTTCCCCCTCTCATCTTCATTAGTTACTCCTGAAATCCCCTTTCCCTCCCTATCTCCGCTCCCCACATACCCCCGTATTCCCTATATCCCCTTGTAGGCGTTATTATCATTATGCCTCCACTCCTCCTGTGCTTCACACCTGCAAGACACAACAGAAAGCAATATAAAACAAAACTGAACTAAGGTGGTAAGGGCAAAACATAATAGTATACAGACAAAAACACTAATAATGCATAAGAAGGCAAAGACCTCCCAACAATAATCAAAAAGCCAGGGAAGAAAAATTCTGTAACGGAACCAGAAATAGATACTTGCACCCAGACTGAATTCAGGTCAAGTCTGTAAGGTGGTCAACTGGCCATGTGTTGATTTCAATCAGGCATAATCAAGATGACAGTGGCCTCTGCTTGAGAGTGAGGCTGATCAGGACTCTTGCTTGAAACTCGAGCAGATCTGCCAGTGGCTCAGTCTGACCAGGAACTCTGCAGATGGGTGTGGGACTCTCACCATCCCCACAGGCCTCCACAAACTGGTGTTCATAATTTTTGCTCTGATGCTTTTCTCCTCACCATATTCAAGTTTTGTGACTGTCATCTCTGGGTCATGGAAACTGATGTGCTTCTTCTGTGTAGACTTAGTTGGCGCCTCACGTGTTTGAATACAAACCTTTTATTTTTAAGGCCCCTACCACTATTCCAATTCATCTCATTTCTTCACCACACTTTGCTGTAGCACCCTTAACTTCAGTGATCATTTCATGAAGGTGAGTATGTAGCAGGGCCATGATGTAAGAACTAATTGTTCTTAGGTTAGAACTAGAATTTAATTTGAGCCCCAAACCCATTTCTGATCTATGCCTTTTTTTTAATTATGTGCTGTAACTTGGAAGCCAATACAAGTCATGTCCATCCATAATTCAATTATATCAAACATAGTTGTGAAATTCTTCCATAATTATACATGTTTCCAAAGCATACTTTCCTTCCTGGACTTCTTGGCATCACCTCTTTCTTACCTCTCCCACCCCTCTATCTCCCCCTTCCCCCAAGCCCCCGTTATATTTTCTTTTCCTGTAGGCTCAACATCCCTGAGTTTCAGTTACTGAAAAGCAAGGCAACAAATAGCACAGCTTTAAGAGGGTGAGCCCCAGTGGTGACACACCTCTGAGATGCACCCTAATATAAGTGAGCATAAGCAGAATATAACACACTGGCTGTTACAGGGCAGCAGGGATAAGTGTCTTAATACAGCCTACCAGGCATTGATTACCAAGACCTTGTTCATTCGCAACCCAGCAGTGCACTGCTCTTACACCACTTTTGTACAGCTGGCTTCCTTCAAGGCAGACACTTTTTTGGTTTTCCACTAAAGTTCTCAGTTTATAAGTATGTCTGGGGTAGATTCCATTTCACCCAATGGAAATCCCAGTTGGGGTCTCACCGATGCAGCCTCTGGAGCACCGTGTGGATCCCGAAGATCCAGGACCCAGTGTCTCCACATTCTATGGCAACTGGTCTGAGTTCCTGGGCTACCTCCAGATGCCCTAAGTCAATTCTGCTCTCCCACTTCATGTCTCTGAAGAACCTCCTTACGTAATGATCCCAAGGGCATCCTTAAACTCTCCTCCCCACCTGAAGGTCAGCCCTCCCTCCCCACTCTGAAGCAGACATGCACCTATGTTGGAGTGTTCTATGAAGTCAATTATGACTCACTGTGACCCTATAAGAAAAAGCAGAATTGAGTACTGACTGGGAACCCAAAGACCATCAATAGGTGAAGCAGCACCCCCTCACAGAGGGATTGCAGGGAGGAGATTAGCCAGTCAGGGTACAGTGTGGCAACAATGAGGTATACAACTTTCCTCTAGTTCTCAAATGCTTCCTCCCACCCACAATCATGATCCCAATTCTACCTTGCAAATCTGGCTAGATCAGAGGATGAACACTGAAGTCAGAAACATGGAGAATTCAGGACAGATGATCCTTTCAGGACCAGTGGTGAGTGTGGTGATACCGGGAGGGTGGAGGAAGAATGGAGTGGAAGGGAGGGGCGGCGCAAGGACTAATTGCAGGGATCTACATACAACCTCTATGGAGTACAGATGTGGGGAAGTGAGTGAAGGGACACATCAGACAGAGTACGATAAGAAAAAGTGATAGCAATGTGTCAATTATTAAGGGTTCTTGGGGAAGGAAGGGAAATATGGGGAGCTGGGAGCCTAAGTGGAGGGAGGATATTTCAGGGGTGATGATGGCAACAGCTGTGCAAATGTGGTATGCATACCATTGATGTATCTGTTGATCGTGATGGGAGTTGTATGAGCCCCCAATAAAAAAAAATTAAAAAGAAAAGGTAGAATTGCCTCAGAGTGTTACCAATACTTCAAGCTTTACAAGGACCCCAGGTAGAGCAGTGCACTAAGCATTGAGTTAAGTCATGGACTGCTAACAGAAGCGGACTACCATTCTTTCAAACAGATGAACTTCGAGCTAGCAAAGGAGTACTGAATCAGTGTGCCATCCAAAATTCCTACATTAAATACTAGTATCGCTTGATTTTATCTCTCCACACAATAATACAAAACTCTAAGTTATGCCAGTTAACGTCTCTCCCATGCTGTGGTGAGCATTCTCCCCACTTTGGAAGGAGTGACTTTTCATAAAGTTGCATTTGTTTCCAGTGATCCATGGAGCAAATCAATACTTAGAGTTATGGGCAACAAGCAATTAGGCCTTCTTGTGATTTAGGACACCTGAGTTAACTTTTTTTGTCCAAAGTCCAACCACAAATCATTCAGTCCGTAAGTATTTACTAAGATTCTATCATCTTAACACCATCCATTTTTTAAAGAATTGGGCAGCCAAAATCCAGAAAGTAAGAAAAAAAATTGGCTACTAGAGATACATAATGACTAAGTTCTAAATAATCTAGATTATAGATCAGAAAATATTTTTGTGAAGAATTACAGAATAAATATTTTATGTTTTGCCACCCATACCATATCTGTTACAACTATTCAACTTTGTTATTATAATGTGAAATCAAATATACAAATTCCAAAAAGGAATATCCATGGGCTCTGTTAGTCTGGGTAGACTAGAGGAACAAATTCATAGATAAGCATATGGATATAAGAGTATGGTTTATATACAAGAGGAATGGGACATTGAAAAGGCATCCCAACCCAGTCCAGTTCAAAGTCATATATCCAATATTAGTGCATATGCCTGATATAGTCTATAAAGTCTCCATCAGACTCACAAAGTCACAGGTCAGTAGGTGCAGAATCCCGGCACTGGCAGGGGTCTCCCCATAGCTCCTCATTTCCAGGATTCAGGGTCCATCAACAGCATCCAGTGGTGTTAGAAGCAACTCAGCACTGGCAGGGATCTCCATGTAGCTTCTCCAGCTTCAGAGGTCTGGTTCCACCAGGGTAAGGCCCTTTGGCTTCTCCTCCGGCTCATCCAGCTTCTCAGACACTAGCATCTTGTCTTGTCCATAGTTCATTGTCTCTGAAACTAACTCCCCACAACTGGAGAGATAGCTTCTCATCTCCAACAAGGAAATATCCCAAGATTTCTCAGAAGTCTCAGGAGAAAACCATGCCCACACGGAGGCCTCATTGGCTACTCAATGACTATCTGCAGATTAACAGGCTAAACTCCACCCCTACATCTCAATCATGAAATTAACATAAGCATATGACCACTACAGGCTCTATGCCAATAAAACTTTATTTATAAAAACAGGTGTCAGAAAGGAACTAACTTGTTGGCCATAGGTTGTCAACCATTCACCTAAAAAATTGCTTTACTTTCCTACTGGATTTGAGTATGATGACAGGGATTTACACAATTTTAGTTGTGACTTGAGTTCTACTGCTTTATTTTACTTGGATGATTAAGAGAATTAAGATAAAGAGAATCATTTTCTTGTGATTTTATGGTTTTAATCCCCAGGTATACTGTCCAGATGAATTGGTCCCTTATGCCTCACAAAATAGAATTAATTTGATGTGGTCAAAAGAAGAATTTAAAAGAACACTCTGTCCTGGGAAAGAAGAAAGATCTCCTTGAATAATAATTGTTGGCTGGAATTCTCTAAGTGGATCTTGTTTTTATGTGTGTGTCCATGTACATATCAAATACTACCGAGACAGAAAAAGCAAAGGTTACATTCCAAGAAAGGGATTAACTTATTAACTTTCACGGTAACAGGTTGAAAGTTGCCTACTGATGACTACTGTAAGCTGGAAATTTACCCTTCAGTTTTCAATGTGTTCTAAGATATGTACTATCTCAGTACTTTCCCAGTTGTTCTAAAACTTGAATGTCTAGAAATTTGCCTTGGAAGTTTGTTTAAAAAAAAGAAAAGCTACAGATTGTGTTTCTAGGTCTTCTTCAGTGAGACATAAGAATCTATCACTAAACCCTTCCAGTGATTCTTTTTTACTATTATTTTTGTTTGTTTGTTTTGTGGCATCACTGTCCTGGTGGGAGTAGGAAGCCCAGCCTTGATCCTGGAGAGCTGCTGCTGAATTTGAACCGTCAACCCACACACAACCATTACACCACCAGAACTCAGCCTCTTTCTCACTATTATTAATAAATCATTTTATTGGGAGTTCTTATAGCTCTGATAACAAGCCATATATCAATTGTATCACACACATTTGTACATATGTTGCCATCATCATTTTCAAAACATTTTCTTTCTGTTTGAGGTCTTGGTATTAGCAACTCCCCCACCTAGTCAGAAGACCACAAACACACAGAAAAACACACAAACTAAGCCTGCTGCATTCAAGTCAACTTGGACTCATATCAATCTTTAGGGACCAAAAACTGCAAATCCTCACACTAGCAGACAGCCTCGTCTTCTTCTCTTGATGAAGCTGATGAATTTGAACTGCTGACCTTGTGGTTAACAGCCCAATATCTAACTGATAGCACCACCTGGTCTCCTTATTTATTGAAAAACAGAGTCAACAGACTGAACTTCAAAGTCCACCTGTGGGGCCAGTGGGGGAAGAGCAGTAAAAAAAAAAAATAAGTAAATAAACAAAAACTTTAAGGAACAATGAAAGTAAAAGATAAAGGGATTTTTCCACAAAATTTTGAAGGTCCCTTACATATGTAATAAAGCTTTTAAAACAGAACTTTGATTACTGTACATTCTCCAGAGATTTAAGTAGTTTAAAAGTATTATATTATCCTTATTATTTTAATCATAGAGAGATATATCTTCCCAATTCTCCTCGGCCTTTTGGCTAAGATCAAGTGAAAATCAATAGTGTTTAAATAGCAATTGCATGAAAAAGGAAGGAAAGTAACAGACAAATCTTCAATACTAAAATTGAATGCATTGTGAAGGTTCTTGACACTGCAAGAGTTAAAAGTGTGTTTCATAGCTGTGAATCATTAGTTAATAATCAAACCAAACAGGAGACAAACGATGGAGGAAAGAGGGGGAGGCTTAGTGGCTATTTGCCAATATGTCATAGACTAAGCAAAGACTTGTTTATCATTTGGATCTTGCCCACAGTTCCCTGCCTCTCTTTGCCTGAGAAAACCTAAATTTAAGGCAGGATCACCAGGGCCTACTAGTACTGAGGGAAAGGAAGTTTTTCAAACTGCAGCAGAAGTCAAAGAGCTCTCTTCCACAGAGAAGGAAGTCCTTGGAGTGATTTTGATATGGACACCCAGCTGGCACAATGAGATTGCACTAGAGTTCCAAGTTCCTTAAATTTCAATTATTATATTTGAGAGGAACATTACCCTTCCTTACAATAAGCAGACATTGTTAATCAAACCAAACTCACTGCCATCAAATCGATTCTGATTCTCAGAAACCCTATTTGGGCAGGGCAGAATTGCCCTGATGCATTTCCAAGACTGTGATTTTTTTATGAGAATAGAAGGCCTCATCTTTCTCTGGAATATATAAACTTATCATGTATATACACATACACACACACATTGTAAAGTAAACAAAACACATCAAACCCAGTGCCATAAAGGCATTTTCGGTTCACAATGTTCCTCTCCATTGAAGCTCCTAGTCATTTTGAAACATCAATCTTGGTAGGAGTCCAACATCTGAACCAGAACTCTACCAGGACTCCATTAGGATGAGAAATAAACAAGTCAAGAAAAAAAGGAATATCTTTAGCTCATATAACAATAGTAGGGCAAGACTCCGAGATGATGACAACTTTCTTTGATTCTCTTGACTCTGTTCTCTTCTCAGTGTTAGCATGGTCAGGGTCTGCATATGATAATGCCCAGAGAATACCCCAAATCCGAGTCTTTTTGCCATTGAGTCCATTCAGATTCCTAATAACCCTGGAGCACAGAGTAGACCTGCTCCACAGGGCTTCCAGAGCTGTATGAAAGAGTGTGTTTGTGTGTGTGTGTGTGTGTGTGTGTGTGTGTCAGAGAGACAGATTTCATTGGTTCCTTTCTTTTTTCATTTGTCTATTGTAAATTGTAAATCTAGGAATTATAAAGTAATAACACAATGCCCTATAAAACAAATTAATCATATTGGGTATAGAGGAGAATTAATTCAAAATCCATTTTCTCATTAATATAATTAATACGTGGTTTTACACCTTTGTTATATGTCATGGCTATGTGTGCACATGCAGATCTGGATTACGCATGGAAACAGAATTTGAAACACACAATTTGAAAAATTCGAATGTGCTTACGAGGAGTCACTGTGTCAACTTCAACTTATAGAGTAACTTGACACAATTATGTGCAGTTAAGTTATTCCAAAATGTGTTCTGAGCTATCGAAGGCCTGGGTCACAGAACTTTCAAAAATAAATTTCATGTAGTACTCTTAAATTCACATTTTGTTCTCGCCAAGGTTGTCATAATCTGACAAGTGCTTGGTCAGTGATTTGTTTCAGTCTTACATTGTTGAGAGCAAGTCTTCAGGTCTGAGAACGCTCATTCCTAGGGCTAAGACACTTTCTGGCTGAGTGGGTGTCTGATCTTCAAGGACACCTTAGCCCCAGTGCTTTCATTTGTTGCCACTGCCTGGAATGCTGACTGGATTTAGATGCACTCTTTTCCTTGACTTCAAGTTTTTCTTAACACTTGACTGAACACCATCATTTTTCTGCCTTGACATGTGAATTTATTTCTCTATGCTTCTCTAAGGGCTGGCTTCCTTCAACAACTATCTCATACTCCTCTTTCCCTCCCCCTCCCACATTGTCCCTGAATCATTTTCTGTCCATCCTTGTTCTAATCAATAAATCCCCATCATTGATTATCTTTTCTATGTTACCACTTGACCAAAAAAAAAAAATCCTAGGGGAAAAATGCCTTGGATTGCTTTCATGCAGTTGAGTCTTTCATGTATTTTTTCATTCATGCATTCACACAAGACATGATGAGGGTCTACCATGGGCCAACACCACCCAATTCCCAATTTGTAACATTTTGGAGACTTACATGTTGCTGCATGTCACCAGATTTCAAATACCAGTACAGTCACTATAGTAAACAGATTTCAACAAAGCTTCCAGACATAGAAAAAAGAAAGATTTGGCTATCTAACTTGTATTATTACTATGAGTTAAAGTTCATACTTTATTCAGATTTCCTTAATTTTTACCTAATTTCACTTTTTAGGTTGCAGGATCTCATCTAGGTTACCACATTCCATTTATTCATCGCTTTTTTTTAGGTTCCTCCTGACCGTTCCAGTGTCTCAGCTTTTTCTTTTTTTATATCATTTTATTGGGGGCTCATACAACTCTTATCATGATCAATATATACATCTAGTATATGCAGACCACATTGCTACATTTGTTGCCATCATTCTCGAAACATCCTTCTTCTACTTAGGCCTTTGGTACCAACCCCGCATATTTCCCCTCCCTCCCCACTTCTTGTCCCTCATGAACCCTTGATAATTTACAAATTATGACTATTTTGTCACTTCGAACACTGTCCAATGTGTTCCTTCACCTACTTCTCGGTTGTCTGTACTGCAAGGAGTAGGCTATATATAGATTCCTGCAATTGTTTAGCCCTTTCTACTTCACCTTTCCTCCACCGTCCCGGTATCACCACTCTCACCAATGGTCCTGAAGGGATCATCTATCCTGAATTCCACATGTATCTGACTCCTATCAGTACCAGTGTACATCCCCTAGTCTAGCCAGATTTGTAAGATAGAAGTAGGATCATGATAGTGGGGGGAGGAAGCATTTAAGAGCTAGAGGAAAGTTGCAAATTTCATTGTTGTTAACTGTACTTGTCTGGATCTTCTCCTTAAGGGGATGGTGCTTCACCTACCAATGGGCTTTGGGTTTCCAATCTGTACTCCCCCTCATTTATAATTGTGGAAGTCACTGATCTTTGTCAATTTCTGCACTGGGAGTGTAGAGGTAGAGTGTAACCTGTCAATCTGGAGATAGCCAATGAGACCTCTGTGTGAGCCTGGCTTTCTCTGAGAATTCTGGGAAATCTCGTGGTATTTCCCAATTGGAGGTGAGAGATTATAGACTCAGTTCTTGGGAGATGCTCGGCTGACAACATAATATGACAGCATAGAACCTGGATCATAAGAATTGGAGGAGCCAGAGAAGAAGCCACATGGGCTTACCCTGATGGAACCAGACCTCCGAAGACAGAAAAACCAAAAAGACACCCCTGCCAGCATTGAGATGCTTCTACCACCAATGAATACTGTTGAATACCCTGAGCCCTGAAAACGAGGAGCCATGGGGAGACCCCTGCCAGGGTCGGATGCGTCTATCACCGCTGTACACACAAGACTCTGCACCCACTGGCCTGTGATTGTCCTGGTGTCATTGCACGTGCTTTATGAGTCAGAAGGAGACTGTATAGACTAGTATCAGACATATGGGCTAATATCAGATGTATGACCTAGGACTGGACTGGGTTGGGATGCTTTCTCAATGTTTCATTCCTCTTGTATATAAACCTTTCCCTTATATCCATAGGTGTGTTTTTGAATTTGTTTCTCTATTCTACCTGAACGAACACAATAATGATATAATTTTTAGTTCTTTGATACCTGACACCTGATCCCTTTGACACCTCGTGGTCACATAGGTTGATGTGCTTCTTCCATGTGAGCTTCGTAGCTTCTGAGCTAGATAGCCACTTGTTTCTTGATCAAGAGTAATGTAACAGAGAGAAATTACTGAAACTCAAATGAAGGCTGAACATGATAGTGGGACAAGAGGAGAGTAAAGGGAAATAGAAGAAAGAACTGGGGGGGTGGGCAAAGGGCATTTATAGAGGTCTAAATACAGGTATGTACATAGGTAAATA
This sequence comes from Nesogale talazaci, assembly GCA_004026705.1. Lineage (NCBI taxonomy): Eukaryota > Metazoa > Chordata > Mammalia > Afrosoricida > Tenrecidae > Nesogale > Nesogale talazaci. The sequence continues at coordinate 7,895 of PVJH01021881.1, read as the reverse complement.
TATTTATATATGATGATGGGGAAATAGATCTATGTGCATATACTTATAGGGTTAGTATTAAGAGAGCAGATGGGCATTGGATCTCTACTCGAGTATTTCCTCAATGCAAGAACACTTAGTTCTATTAAATTGGCATTCCATGATGCTCACCTTTCTGACATAATCACTGAAGACAAATGTGTGCATAAACAAAAGGGGTGAAGAAAGTTCATGGTGTCTGGCTATCAAAAGATATAGTACCTGGGGTCTTAAAGGCTTGAAAGTAATTAAGTGGCCATCTAGCTCAGAAGCAATAAAGTCTACATGAAAGAAGCCCACCAATCTGTATGACCACAAGGTGTCAAAGAGATCAATTATCAGGCATCAAAGAACTAAAAATCATAGCATTGCATGTCCACCTTCTTGATATGGTTGCTGATGACAAATGTGTGCATAAGCAAATGTGGTAAAGACAGCTGATGGTACCCAGCTATCAAAAGACATAGTGTCTGGGATCTTTTCTCTTTTTTTAATAGTCCTAAGTAGTTTTGAGGTGTACTGGTCAGATATATTTTAGAGTGCTACTCTATTTGCTGAGAAAATATTTAGAGAAGCTGGATTATATGAAGAAAAAAAATGCAGTATTGGGATTGGAGGAAGGTTTATTATAACCTATAAATAAATAGATGATACAACTTTCCTTGTTAAAAATCAAGAGGACTCAAAGCGCTTGCTGGTGAGCGTCAAGCACTGCAGCCTTCAGTGTGGATAACAACTCAGTATTAAGAAGGCTAAAATCATCACCCCTGAGTGTGGAAGTGTGTCAGGAAGATAAGGAAGTGGCATCTGACTTCTGACTTCACAAACGGGGTGGGATGGGTAGAAGAATCAAAAGCAGCTTCAAGTTCTTGCCAGGTCAAAACCAACCAAACCAAACCTGTTGACATGGAGTAGATCCCAACTCATGGCAAGCTCCAGCACATCAGAAAACTGGGTACTGGCTGACTTTTCAGTAGTAGATCACAAGGCCTATCTTCCAATGCCTCTAGGAGAACTGAGCCTCCAACCTTCCTGTCAGCAGTTGGTCAGTTAGCTGCTTACATAGTCAGTGGCTCCTTAGCTTTTTGAGGTCATTCCAGTGTGCAGGTGATTCATTATCTAGGCCATGAGATGGCTGGCTTGATCTCTCCTTACAATGACCACGTCACTCCTGTTGACCAGCAGATGTAGATGGCCTACATTTTCTCATAAAAACTGAGTGGGTCACTTTTGACCACATGGCTTCTCTGAAGAACCAGCATGTTCCAGACCAAAGTAACATATAGAACATAACACTGAAAGTGGCACTGCTGGTTCATGACCGAAGGAATAGGGCCCTCTGAGAACCCTCTCTAGATGTCTGGTCCCTCATTCTTAGCATCAGCCCAAAACCAATTTCTTTGAGGTAGACATCAAATATGTCTCCATCCTTTCTCATCCTTTGCTATTTGGGGTTTTTTTTTTAAATCATTTCATTTAATCATTTGCAGATGTTGTAAACTGTGTGTAATTAGATCATGTGTGATTATACGATTGCTGCCTCCATCAGTTTGAAAACGTTTTCATTCTTCTTGAGCTCCTTGATATCAGTTCCTCTTTATCCCCTCCCATCCCCACTCTACCTCCAGGAGCTATTGTTGTTATGCTACATAAGTTATAATCTATTATTGAAATTATTATTATCCATGTCTTACACCATCCAATATATCCATTCACTTACAATTCTGTTATTTGATCCTCTCGAGTGGCATTATACATTCATCAATGCTCTCAGCTCCCCCTTCATCTTCTCCCTCCCCTTCCCATAGCCTCAAGAAATAATTAGTCCCATTACTGCTTCTGAAGGGTTATCTATCTTGACTTTCATGCCTCAAACAATCTTGGTTATACACATGGGCATACTCATGTCTAACTAGGTTGAGAAGGTATGACAAGAAGTATAAAAGTGAGTGGAGAAGAAAGTTGTGTGTTTCATCAGTGCTAAACTACATCCTGGAGTAAGCATCTCTTCCATGTGGCCCTTCTGTGAAGGAGTGACCAATTATCTTTCAGATGGATTGTGGATCTCCACTCTGTTCATACTCCTTCGCTTCTATTCAACTGCTTGTTTTTGTTTGTTATTTGTTTGTTTTACTTCTAATGCCTAGTTCCATCAACAGCTCACTCATGATCACACAGGCTAGTGTGCTTCCTCCATATGGGTTTTGTTGCATACCTGTTAGATGGCCACTTGTTTGATTTCAACTCTTTAAGCTCCCACACGCTACATCTTTCAATAGCTGGGCACCATCAGCTTCCTTCACCACATTTGCTTATGCACCCATTTTGTCTTCAGCAATTGTGTAATAGTGTTGGGAGGGTGAGTATCATTATTCTCACAATGCCAAATTATTAGAACAAGCCATTCTTGTACTGTGGTAAGATTTGAGTAGAGGTCCAAAGTCCATCTGCTCTGTTATATTTACATATATGCATATATATGTGGACAAACATACCTATATTTATATATTTACATGTATGCATGTGCTTATCCCTATATATATAAAATGTTTGCGTTTTTCTACTTTCCTTGTTTTCTTTTTTCTTTCCTCCTGTCCCACCGTCATGATTACCAGTCATTCACTTCTCTGTAGCTCTTCTCAGATACATTTCAATTGTTCAAACATGACCAGGAATTCTGCACCATCCCATTTGTGTTAGTACTCTTGCTGTTCTTATTTATCCTCTTGTTTTCAATAGATAGGCACCCAAAAGAAAAGAAAAAAATCGTTTTGCTTTTTTTAAAAAAAAAAGAAACATTTTTAACATCATTCCCAATGCATGCTATACTTTTCTTATGGTTTTGATAATTCATTGCAGTGGAATTATCAATTATTTACTCATGAAGTGGGCTAGGAAAGCTCTTAGTGCTGCTACCTCTGCTGTCATGACATCGCCACCAATTCTCTGGTGTCACGGTTTTGTCTTCTGGGTCAAGGAGTTTCATTGTGGACCCAAAGACCAGCTCTATGTCTGGCTCTTCGTTCTTGGAGGCAGTGAGATTTCCTTAAGCCAGGATGGCATCATCGACCCACTCATTCGAGTTCCATCTGCCTTACTGCCTGGTCTCATCCAAGCATTTAGTGAGACAAAGACTGTGGCTAGAAAAGTCGAATCAACTGTTTCATGACTCCACATAGTATTTGTCAGTGTCTCTACTGTAAAATTTCTCATAACTTCCATAATGTATTCATTAAAAAGTAGTCACTACACATAACCCATAAGAAGAGTGATGGTCTGCCTCCTTGAGGACAGCAAAGTTATATGAAGTATTTTTAATTCTTTGATGTGAGAGATGTACCTTTGATTCCCATTGTTTATCTATACAAGGGTCTAAAATTTTGTGAAAATGGAATTAAAAGATAAAAATTAGAAATATGAACTTTATTTCACAACATAATCTCCATCAAGTTCAAGACATTTTTATAAGTGACACAAGTCATTTAGCCCATTTCTAAAGAACTGAGGGTCCCGGGAATTTAACCATGTCAATGCAGTCTGTTTCATGTTACTAACAAAAGAACAACTGGTGCTCTTTAAAGACTTTTTAAGATTAGGAAACAAAGAGAAGTCAGAAAGAGTCTGTTCAGGATGGTATGGTTGGTGCCTGATGATTTCCTACTGGAACTTTAAAAAATTTTCCTTGTTTGATGAAAGCAAGGAGCAAGACCATTTTTCTGATGGAAAATTGCCTTTTGATGATGCTTTCCCAGTCATTTCCCTGATAAAGGTTTTGGTAACATTCTCAAAGCAGTCTTATAATTAGCATGTTATTGCTCTTTGACCTTCCAGAGCGTCGCAAAGCAAAATGCCTTGAGCATAAAAATAAAACTGCTCCTATGATGTTTGTTCTTGAGTCTTTGTTCTTGATCTGCTCTTGTTTGGGCTGGATCTTTTCCACCTATTGGTAACTGTCTTCAGGATTACACTGATTGCATTCCTTTCAGTAAATGCATCAGGATCTTGATCCCACTTGTTTGAAATTTCCATTGAAATTCCACTCTTATTTGTAGTAATCTGATGCACTAGTTTGGGCACTCACTACACAGAAATTCTGTTCAACTTTAATTTTTCAGTCAAAATTTTGCAAGATATTAAGGCCAGAGAGAAGAAGCTTGCCAGTGTTATCAAAGAGCTATTAACAATAAAATCGAAGATCAGGGTGGAGACTGTGTTAGAGCTTCAATTCTGAGCACCTTGTTCGCAGAAAAGTTATGAAATGAGAGAGAGAGAGAGAGATAGTGAAAATGTAACATGCCTTTACAGAGCCCCCACATGAACTAAGCTTCTATTGAAGTTCCTCAGTCTATTGACCGAGGATGTTAATAGTCTTGTTCACAGATATAGTGCATTGAAAAGAAGATTACTGCAGACCTAATTGCATTAAAATTACATTGTATTTCCTTTGGACCTATTTCTAATTTGTTGTAGTTTCTATTATTGTTTGGATTGAGGGTTTTCCATGTTTTATTCTGTTGTTACTTTTTTAAAACTTATTTTCTTTATGGGAACTTAACATAAGTAAATCTATAGAGATAGAAAATAGATTATTAGTTTCTTAAGGTTAGTTTCTTAGGGAAGTTGGAGGGGAAAGTAGAGCTAATCATAATGGATACAAGAAGGAAGAAAATGTTCGAACATGCATTGTGGTGATGAATGCACAACCCTCTTCAATATATTTAAAACACTGAATTGCATGATATGTGAGTCATATGCAATGAAATTTTTATATATTTCATGAACTGAAACAATGGCGATATCTATGGCATTAGCTATTGTTTTTGCTGTTAATTGTTGGTCTGCTTCAATTCTGGTATAAGATTAATTTTTAATTAATTAATGTGGATGGTTTGTATGTGTGATTTTCACTTTAAATATCATGTTATCCCTTCTCGAAATGAGTTATCCATGATCAAACTGCTAATGTGGGGGGCATTGTCCCCATAACCTTTAGTCAAGCATCAGTAATTTCACCATTTTCCACCCAAGTTTCACTAAATATTTGATATTTGCTTTGCTTCAATTTTAGCAGAACTCAAAGGGGTGAAAAAAAGAAAAGAAAATTTGAAAAAATTCATGATGCTCTGATAGGGACTTTTTTCAAACTGATCCCTTATGTCTTCAACTCAGTCCTATTTAGAGATAGTATATGAAGCTATTGTGAGATTGTTTAACATGCGACAGATTGAAGTCTTTGCACGTTGGTGTTGTGTGTCTGTCAAGTTGGTTCTAACTCATAGCAACCCTATATAAAACAGAAGGGAACACTGCTCAGTCTTGTACTGTCCTCACAGTGGTTAAGCTGAAGCCCATCGTTGCAGACGCTGTGTCTGTCCAGGTCATCCAGTACGTTCATCTTTTTTACTGGCTTTTGCTTTACCAAACATGATTTCTTTTATCTGGGATTAGCCTCTCCTGGTAACGTGTCCAAAGTACATGTGTTGAAGAACATGAAATTCAGATTTTTTTTCTTTACTCCATTGTTTCCCCTTTCCCCCTAAAGTCTCTTATCACTTTTTATTACTTATTATAGTTGTAATGGATTTGGGTGAAAGTGATATATATACATGTCATATTCATGCCATGTTATTCATTTTTACATTCCTATACTATGCATCATAGTGTATTCCACACAGTTATTACATAATACATATTAGATACATTCAAATAAATAAATTAAAATTCCATTCTTTTGTGTTTTGAAGTTGATTGAACGTGAACACTGTACCAGAAGACAGCTGTCCCCAAGACAACTAGCTTCATAGTGATTCTCTGCTTTTCCAACTAAATTCGGAACAAAGAGAATTTTTATGACTAGTCCCTTTGCTTTCCCATTTAAATAAGCCTCCGGGGGATAACAGCCAAACGAATTTATTGTGGCTTGTAAATCAACAATATTAAACTTGGCTTTAGCTACTATTACTGGAAGTGTCGGTAGCAGGGTTTCAAGGGGGAGATTGTCCTTGTCTTCCTCAGCATGGTTCTCGATGAAAACAGAGGAAGATGTTCATAACTGACTCCACTCATTCACATAGCATGGAGCTTTCGTTTCATGTTTTACTCCATCTTGATTATATGGCTGAATATTTTTGCCCTGGAGTGAAACTGGATTAATACTGCCTGCTCCTCTCTTACAAAATGTCTCTTTAGAAACACCTAAACGTGTGTAAGTGAGTTAATGATGAATAGAGCCTGGTTAAAAATTTTTTTGAAAAAGCAAGAGAACAAAACCTCAAAAACCAACACTGGCAGACACCAAGTCCACAGAATAAAACTAGCCCCACCAAACAAACAAACAAAAACTAGACCATCCAAGACATCGAGCTTGTGATGAAAGAAGACTTCACACATCTTTCTCCTTGGTCCTGGCTGGCGGTTTCAAAGCTGTGCCCTTTCTTTTAGCAGCACAGGGGCCAGACACTGCATCACCAGGCCTTCATATTTTCTTCATCAAAAGAACTGCCACAGCGGGTTTCTGCAACAGTAATTTTTTTTATCAGAGTAGAAAGCATGGCCATTCTGCCATAGTATGGCTGGTGGTTTTGAATGCATGACCCCGCAGTTAGCAGCCCTGGGTCGAACCACAAGTCACCAGTATTGCAAACATTGAGGAATGCTATTTTTTTTAACATGGGAAATCAGTGCCTTATGAGCAAAAGCAGGAGCCCTGATGGTTAAGTTCTTGCCTGTGAATTGAAAAGTCAGCTGCCTGAGCCCACCAGCCTCCGTCTGCGAGAGAAACCTGACAGTGGACCTCCGTGCAGCTTCCTAGCCTTGGAAACCTGTGGATCATTGCTGCTCTTGTGGATGTTTACTGCGACACAGAAGCTAACTAGTGGTGAAGAGATTTTTTATTTTTGCTTTGGTCTCAGACGAAAAAATTTGAAAAAAAAAAAAAAAAACACAACCACCACCACCACAAAAGTCTGGCAGTGACAAAAATTCTGGAATCCCTAACGTTGTAAACCAGTGGTTCTCAACCTTCCTGATTCTGTGACCCTTTGATACATACAGTTCCTCATGATGTGGTGACCCCAAACCATAAAATTTATTTTCATTGCTACTTCATAACTGTAATTTTGCTACTATTATGAATCGGGTGACCCCTGTGAACAGGTCACTCAACCCCCAAAGGGGTGGCAACCCACAAGTTGAGAATCGTTGTTTGTGGACTAGAAGTAAAACAACTCACATCTTTGGGGCATATCATTTCTGTTTTTAAATATTCTGACTTTTCTTCAGTGTCCTCCTGAAAAAAAGAGGGGGTGGCTGAAAGCTTGACTTAATGTAGGCTTCACAATTCCAAAGCTCTTTGTATTTGACTTGGCTGCTTTCCTGGCCCCAAAGTTCCAAGATCTCACAGCACATCCAAGGAAATTACTTTGTAAAGAAGTAAGATCCGGTTTGCCTAACTTTGTCTGCCCAACTATTCCAAATGTTCCATGATGCCAGCATTGCTTTTTCTTCTTACAGAAGTCTCTATAATGTCAAAGGTTCTCAATCATCATTGGTAAATGCCATTGCTTTGCAGAAGACAGCCTGCCTGCACTTCAGTTTGTTTGTTCTGAACTTAAATTCTTGCCACTGAGAAGGTTGAACACATAGCCGGACCCAGTGAGAGTAAATTGGAAGACAGACACAACGCCATTCTCAAGGATGTCTTCCTTTGGTCCTAAAATACCTTGTGACCACTGGAAGAAGGTTGAGCCGTTCCTTTTGTTTCTATTGCTTTGAAATGCAGACAAGGAGAGAGAGGGCTGCGCACCCAGAGAGAGGCTGTTTCCTTTTTTTTTTTTTTTTTTTTTTTTGGGTCCATAGGTCCTTTCTTTTTTTTTTTC
>PVJH01021880.1:0-37702 GCA_004026705.1 Nesogale talazaci | reverse complement strand
ACCAGCAGTGATGACCCTCCAAAAGCCAAACGAACAAACAAAACAAAACAAACAAAAAACAAAAAATGTATTGAAAGAATGATGATGGCAACACATGTACAATTGTGCTTTACGCAATGTATGGATTGTGACAAGATGTAAGAGTCCCCAATAAAGTGATCAAACAAACAAATAAAAACACTTGACTACCATTGAGGCGATGCACTGGAAGACCCCGTGACACACACTAGCAGTGAGGCCATCACCTCATCTGGTGCCCATTTGAGGATGAAGAGTGTAGGGGTGGAGTCTAGCCTGTCAATCTGGAGCTAGCCAATGAGACCTCTGTGGGCGTGTCTGAGACTTCTGGGAAACCTGGTACTTCCTTCTTGGAAGCAAGAGACACTCTCACTAGCAAGGCTGCCTCCCTGTGAGACATCCCCGGGGTGGGGGTCTACTCCACCCCACAAAGCCATGGGGAGTTGGAATCCACTATTTCCAGTGGAGGTGGGCAGATGAAGGGCTTTGGAGAGCAAACATGAACGTGGGAGGGAGGAGGAAGCCTGAGAATGGATGGTGATGATGTTCATACAAATCCTTAAAGGTGGCTAACTATGGAAGCGTGTGATATGGAAAACTACTTTAAAAGAAAGTACACATGTATTCCGGTCTGCCAAATAGGTGTTCACTTTTTTTTTTTTTTTTTTTACTTCATTCAAAGAGCAATTATGGGAGAGACACAATAGGAGCTGTGTTTGGAGGATTCACTGAACCAGTTCAGTCTGGGGTCACAAAGGCAACATTTCCCCAAGGACAGAGTCTAAGGGCTGGGAGAGGAGGAGGAGGAAGGGACAGATGAAACAGGAGGAAGTGGAGCAAACTCGGAGGAGAATGAAATGGATGAAATGAAAAAAAAATGGTGTGTCTTCTGAGTGTATTGTCAACGACACAGAACTCAACCCCGAACTCCCTGTGATGAAGAAAACGGATGGTGCCCTGTTTTCAAAAGATACAGCTTCTGGAGTCTTAAAGGCTTGAAGGTAAAAAGTGACCATCTCGCTCAGAAGCAACAAAGCCCACACCAGTCTGTGTGATCACGAGGGGTCGAAGGAATCAGGTATCAGGCATCAAAGAAGAAAAATCACACCATTGTAAATGAGGGGGAGTGCAGATTGGGGATCCAAAGTCCATCTGTAGGCAAACAGACATCTCCTTACAGAAGGGTCAAGAGGAGGAGACAAGCCAGTCAGGGTGCAGTGCATCAACGATGAAACATACAACTCTTCTCTAGTTCCTACATGCTTCCTTCCCTCCACTATCATGATCCCAATTCTACCTTAGAACTCCGACTGGACCAGAGGATGTCCACTGGTACAGATAGGAACTGGAAACAGGGAATCCAATACAGATGAACTCCTCAGGACCAGTGGTGAGAGTGGTGATACTGGGAGGGTGGAGGGAAGGTGGGATAGAAAGGGGAAACTGATTATAAGAATCTACATATGACCCCCTCCCTGGGGGACGGACAACAGACAAGTGGGTGAAGCGAGATGACAGAGAGTATAAGACATGACCAAAAAAATAATAATTTATACATTATTAAGGTTTCATGGCAGGGTGCGGAGGGAGGGGAAAAATGAGGAGCTGATATTAAGGGCTGAAGTCAAGAGCAAGTGTTTTGAGAATGATGCAGGTGACAAATGTACAAATGTGTCTGACACCATGGATGGATGGATGGATGGAGAGTGTTAAGAGTTGTACAAGTCCCCAATTAAATGATCAAATCAACAACAACAATAATAAAGAAACCCGTCTTGGAAGAAGTGCGGGCAGCATGTACTTTAAAAGCGAACAGGGTGAGAGTTAGTCTCACGCATTTTGGACGCACTGTCAGGAGAGACCCGTCATGGAGGACATCAAGCTTAGTAAGGTAGAGGGGCAGTGAAAACCATGAAGCCCCCCCCCCCCCCAAAGAGCTGGATGGACACGGTGGCTACACCAAAGGTCTGAGACATGAGGACAATGGTGAGGGTGGTGCAGGATGGTGCAGTGTGTCCTTCTGCCGTGCACACAGTCGCTACGAAGACCTGTGGGCCCCCAGCAACCACAACTACCCTTGTGAAGCGCCCATGCACCCTATTTGCCTTGTTCACAAGCCGTCCAATCCCTATGATGGGCCACACGCACCTGATTTGCATATCGTTTGACTATAGGGACCCTGCATACCAGGGGACGCCCACCCTGCTGCCCACGGAGGCCCTCTGAATCAGCTCTGACTGGACAGTACAGTCACACGCCCCGCCCTCAGTCCATTCTAATTCAGAGCAACCCTATGGGACAGAGGCCCCTGGGAGTGACCGGTGGCTTTGAACCACTGACCTTGTGTGGGAAACAAACACAGCAGAAATAAGACAGAGACTCTATTCCCTAACGTATCACAGAGGGACTCCGACAAGCCGGTATTCCACCATAGGAAAGCCTCCAGTTTGGTAAGTGAGAGGTAAAGTCCAAGTACACAATCCTGCTTTCAAAATCATTCCCTCAGACTCTCCTCTGAACAGCTCTGCTGCCTTAAAGTGGGCGCATGGTGGATTCTATCTCCCTACAGAAGCAGACACGAGATACGATCCTTTTGCTCTCTCTTCCAGCCATGACACCCAACCCTCCTCATGTCTTCCTCCAGTGCAGGGATCAGGTTTCCTCCCCTGTGAGCTCAGGGACCTGACTATAGACACCACCCCCCTTGTGACGTGTGTCACTACTGACTAGGCATGTCTGATGGTGACCTAGAAATGTCCCAGGACGGGAAAGTTTCTCTCTCACCTCTCCCAGTTCCACGTGGTCCATCAAGAGGAGCTGAGGTGAGCATGCTGCCATCACATGGGTCTGACCCCTTTATCCTACTCTCACTCCTGTCTTCCCTATCCGCTATAGCTTTACTAGGATCTTTATAAATATATAAATCTCTATATGCAGAAATTGTACAAACTGCTCATATGTGTGTATGTATGTATATGTATGTATGTATATCTATATCTATATACTGTACAATTGCCCCTACTGGCCCATAGGTTGTTGGAGGCAGGTTTCCTCCGACAGCCTTGTTATCAGTGTCACCTACAATGCCAGCCCAGGGTCCCTCTGACAGTTCGGCAGACCGGCAGTCCGCCCTAGGGGGCCTCGGGAAAAGGCGGGGCGACCTACCCTGGGAGAACCAGCGCTTTCCTCTGAGCCACAGGGATCCCCCGCTCAGCATCATCTGGAGAGCCACTGGTGGGCATGGGGAGGTGGGGCTCTCACCCTCAGGGGGAATGTTCCAGAAAGCGGAGAGATAGAGAGTGGGGCATCTTACCACCAGCAGGGCGAAGAGGATGACCCCGCAGCTCCACATGTCCGCCCGCCGCCCGTCGTACTTCTCCCCCTGCAAGGAAGGACCAGGACCGGATGGATGGATGCCACGTCCGGCCACCGCCCCGCCACCGCCCCCTCCCCCCCTGCACGCCGCCTGCCCCTCACTCACCTTAATCACCTCTGGACAGGCATAGTGGGGGGACCTGGGGAGAGAGGTGGCATGAGCCCACGGAGAGGCTTCCGAACCCGTGTCCCTGGGGGCTCGGGGCGGCCCCCCACTCACCCGCAGCTGGTCTCCAGAAGACTGTCCCCCACCTGCAGGGAGGCCATACCGAAGTCTGCGATCCGGATGTTGTTCTTCTCATCCAGAAGCAGGTTCTCGGGCTTCAGGTCTCTGTGGCTGCAGTGGAGGCAGGGGGAGGTGGGTAAGGGTGGGGTTAGGTCTCCACTGACCCTTTCCGAGCCCAGCTCCCCACACCCTGCCTCTCAGAGCAGGGTGCCCTCGGACACCCTGGTCTTGTCGTGGTTTGGAGCTGCTTCTCTGACATTGCCGTGCAAGGCGGAGGCATTCCCCGGAGGCCATTCATTGTGGCATTCAGACAAGGCACACAGCTCCCCTGTCCTCGCCCACCAGGAAGCCGGGTGGCAGCCTTGGGTCTGCGGTCCAGAAGACCCAGATCCTCACCACCGGACCGAGAGGCAGCATGGTGACCCTCGAGACAAGATGCAGGTCATCGAGGTCCCTTCTGGATGCACAACCGGTGGGGGAGCAGAGGAGGCGGTGGCTGTCTGAGGCGCAAGCTCTCTGTAGAGCATGGCCAAGCAAGGAGGCAACGTTAAGGCCTCTGGGCCATCTGCCCCAAGCTGCGGTATTCTTGATGACCTCGCACGCATGTGGACGTTAGACCCCCAAAGAAGAAGACTGCACTGGGGTCTTAAGGGCTTGAAGGTAAAGAAGCGGCCCTCTGGTGAGAAGCAACAAAGCCTGTATGGAGGACACACATCCTGCTGTGTGATCACGAGGTGTCCACGGGATCCCGTATCAGGCACCTAAGACCCAGAAGAAAGCCATACCTAAGGTGAATGAGGAGGGGGGAACGTTGGGGGGCATGGTGTGGAGATCCAATGCCAGCTGTAGACAACTGGACATCCCCTCACAGAGGGGTCACAGGGAAGATATGAGCCTGTCAGGGTGCGGTAGAGCACCGATACAACACACAACTTTTCTCTAGATTTTTGGTGCTTCCTTCACCCCCCTAGTATGACCTCAATTCTACCCTACAAATTGGATGGCATCAGAGCATGCACACGGCTACAGATAAGAGCCCGCAACACAGGGAATCCAGGACAGATAACCCCTCGGGGCCAGAAGAGTAGAGATACCAGGAGGATTAGGGGAGGGCGGGGGGAGAAAGGGGGAACCGATCATAAGGATCAACTAGAACCGTCTCCCAGCGGGATGAATGATGGGAAAGTGGGTGAGGGGTGACGGAGGACAATGTAAGATATAGAAAAAATAATCTATAGCTCATCAAGGGTTCATGAGGGAGGGAGGGGGAAGAAATGGGGAGTGGATATCAGGGGCTCCCGTGGGAAGCGAGCAATCAACACTTAACCTTCTGTGTCACCTGGGCTCCGCCCATGAAGATTAAAACCAAAACTCACGGCCATTGAGTCAAGTCAGACTCACAGCGATGCCGTGTAGGCTTTTCAAGGAAACAGCCTCATCCTTCCTGTGAGGAATGGGTTAACCTCGTGTTAACCATGAGGTGAACAGCCCAGCACTTACCCCACGATGTCACGCAGTCACACTCAACAAGGTGGAGTGCATCAAGACGAAAAACATGACGGTGCCGTGAAAGTGCAAAACCTGTGCCTTCCAAGATGGCTTATTCTGAGAACTCTTCGAACTCAGCAACAGAAAGGGACGCAACCTGACTACAAAGGAGGCAAAGGATCCAACATGTCTGTCGTTCCCCCCAAAAGGCGCACACGTTGCCACTAAGTGCGGGGACAGGTTCAAAGTCACGCGTCATTCATTCGCGATACATGCACCCAAGTCACATGGCGCAAGGCGCAGGCAACAACTGCTCTCTCCCCGCCGGCTTGAGCCAAATAGAATAACCAACTTCTAAATGGGAATTGAAGACGCACAGAATCAATCTGCCCTCAGGACGAAGGGGACCACATGAAATTCAGCCTCTGGGATCCTGGAACCGGAAGAACTAGATGGTGCCCTACGGACGACCAGCTGAAAGAGATCACATGAGGAAACTCTGGCAAGAGGAGGTGAAGATGTGGAATAACACGCAAAAGCATCCAGGAAAAATATAATACCAGGCTCATCAGTTGGATCAAGATGGATTGATGGGAGGAAAACAAAAACCCTGAGATGTTGGCTCTTAGTCGCTTTTCAAATCTGGAACTGTGCTCATATCTGTGGATTAATTTTCAGCCAAACAACAGATATGCCTATAGGATGAGCAATTACAAGCAGGAAGGACACACTGCTTAGAAGAAGCAACAGTTTGAGATCCAAAGGACAGCATGGGTGGGAAACAGAACCAGGAAGAGGGTGTCTGAGGACAAACTCAATGCTGATGCATGAAGGAATCTGGGAGACCGAGGCTTCATGTTTCTAGGTTGGAGATGCATTCCAGTTACATTCTCCTAAGTACAAGTTATTCCCCACAATAATGCCAAATTTAAGGTGTTGTTTGCAAGCACACAGTCGCTCACTCTACTCTGAAGGTCAACTGCTTGAAGGCTATCTGCCTAAAGATTATCTGCCATTGGAAGGGGTCAGACCATTTAACCCTAAATACGACCCTCTTCCTGCTGATAAAGATCATAGGTCGTGGCCCTGCAGAAGAGCTCAAAGACACCTAAGGTCAAGCCAGCTCAGACAGGACGGAGGCTAGGTTGCCATCTTGATTTTAGAGTCAGTCTATCTTGCTAAGTATATGCCTTCCTGTCACATGTATGTCCCTGGTACTGCCCCTTCCACTTGAGTGTATGCCCCTAGCTTGTCCCCCTCCTGTTACATGTTTGCCTCTAATACAACTTCTTCCCGTCACTTGTGTGCTTACTGTGGCTTGCATGCCAGAGATTATATAAACTCAGGAGAGTAATCTTCTCACTGCTCACCCCTGGTTCCTGAAGCCATGGCGGAGGTGAGCATCCCCAAACTTCTGTCTGTCTCTTAGTGTCTTCCATTCCTCTCTCACCCTGGTTCCGACCTCTGTCAGAAGAGGCGAGCCCTTGCACACCTTGCCTCACGGCTCTTCAATGTTCCTCTCAATCACACGATGCTCTCCTGAGAACCCATGCAGATGCACAGCTAGACCTTACAAGATTGTAACCCAGGACCACGTGCGGGATTCAGGAAGGGTCAGGACAGGAGGAGAAAGGGAAATCCGAGAAGTGGGATGCGCGGAGTGACATCGCGAGAACTGCGACCCAGGATGCGCAGGAAGGATTAAATGGACGACCGATCTGCTCATCAGCCTCCACAGGCCTGAGACCAGCAGAGCTAGAGGGTGCCCGGCTCCCACCTCCAACTGCTCCGAAAAAGTTCACTTTAGACGGTCCCGGGATCGAGTAGGAGAAAACGTGAAACAAAACCCCACATCCTGCAGGAGACCTGGGGTTACTGGTCTGACGGAGATGGGTGGGGCTCCCTCCCACAATGTTAGGATACTCCAACATGTGACATCAAACGAACAGTATATGTCCAAGGACAGCGTTGGGAAAGAAGGGGGAATGGAAACAGGGAGGGGAGGGATGAGCGAAGGTGTGGTGCAGGGATGGCAGTGGGATAAGAGGGATCAGTATGTGCATGGATGGTGGAACACAAAACTGTGATCTGGCCTATAAACCCCTTACCACTTTCCCAACAGCACGTTTGAAAACAGAAAGGAAAGAAACGGATTTCTTCTCCACACCTTCACCCCATTCCCAGTGAAGAGTTTGAATCGCTCTTCAAGACGGGGGATGCTGAACAACAAAATTCCCCTGAGATGCCATTTCACGAAGTGTGTTGGGGGCTCGAGTCCACCCACGGGTGCCTCAGAAGAAAGGCCAGGGGATCTATTTCTGAAAGATCACACACACACACACACACACACACACACACACACACGATAAACCAGCCGGTGTTGATTCCCTTCTGACTCGCAGTGACCCTGCAGTACAGGGCGGAACTGCCCCTGTGGGTTTCCACAACGGTCAGCTCTTCTCGGGAGTAAAACTCTCCTCTTTCTCCCTTGGAGGGGGCTGGTGGCTTTGAACTGCTGACCTTGCAGCCAGCAGCCTGACGCTTAACCCACCATGGCACCAGCTGCTCCTCAGGAGAGAGGCAAGCCTTCTCTTGTGGAGAAGTTACAGGGACAGAGCGACTCTGTCCTGCAGAGCCTCTGGGAGTCAGAAATGAGGGGAATGAACTGCAGCATGTGTGTTCCCCCACCTGCCAGGCCCCCAGGTGCAGAGAGTGATTAAATGAGGGAGGGGGGTTGCTAACTGCATAGTCTGCAGAGTGAGACCACCAGCACTTTCTACTCCCAGAGAGAGATGTACAGCCTCGGGAACCCACAGGGGCAGTTCTTCGCTGCCCTGCTGGAGTCAGAATGGACCCTATAGCAGAGGCTTTGGGTTTAAGGTGTTGGCAGGTGGCCAGTGGATTCTGATTTATAGAGACTGTAGAGGGCAGCATTGAACTGCCCATCGGTGACTGTGCATCTTTATGGGGCCAGAGGGCCAGGCCTTTCTGTGTGGGGCCATTGAGAGGTGTGGTAGTTACATAACCTGGTGTCTATTTGGGACTTCAGAGGTTGAAGAGTGAAGGGGTGGAGTCTAGTCTGTCAATCGGGTCATAGCTAATGAGGCCTCTGTGTGGGCGTGGTCATATCCTGAGAATTCTACAATTTCCTCCTTGGAGGAGGGAGTTTCTCTCTCTCTCTCTGCTCACTCCCTTGAAAAGTCTTTACTGATAAAGGCTCACTCCCTGAGAGACACTCTACTGACAGGGCACATGGCACTACCCTGACAGACTCCATGGCCTAAGAACTGGAGGAGCCACGTGGAGACCCCTACCAGCGGCCTTGAGATGCTTCTACTGCCACTGGATCCATAAGATTTTGCACTCACTGGCCTGTGATTTTCCTGCATTCTGTGTCATTGCATTTGTTTCATGAGTCTGAAGAGGACTTTATAGATTGGTATCAGACATATGGTCTAACAGCGGACTTACAGACTTGATCTGAACTGCACTGGGATGTTTTCTCAATATTCAACTGCTTTTGTAGATGAAGCTGTTTCTTTTTTTTTGGGGGGGGGTGGGGGGTGGGGGAAGAGTATCACTGCTCTCTGGTGGGAGTGGGAGGCCCAGCCTTGCTCCTGGAGAGCCGCCGCTGGATTTGAACCACCAATCCAGTGGGCCGCAGTCCCGTACTCAACCACTATGCCACCGGGGCTCAGCCCCAATGAAGCTCTTTCTTATACACACATGAGGGACTACGAGTTCGCTTCTCCAGTCCACCCAGATGAACACAGGAGGCTTCGAGCCTCCAAGCTTGGTGGTGAGGGCTTCTCTAGGCCCACACTCACTGCCCTTGAGCCAATTGTGACTCAGAGTGACCCGGGAGAAAGAGGGCAGGAAAGCCCACTGCGAGCCTCAGAGACTATACAACTCCGAGAGCAGGAAGCCTCATCTTTCGCCCAAGAAGACGGCTGGTGGAATTGAACCACCAACCTTGTAGTTAGTCAGCAGCCCGGCGTCTAATCCAATATGTCACCAGGGCTCCCAAATTTTGTGTGGTTTGTGAGCGACCGCTCATGTTAAAAAATAAAGTTAAACAGGTGAAAGGCTTATTTGGGTCTGCCCCCCCCCCCCCCGACTGCTCCCCTGCCTTCCGTGAAGCTGTCCCTCACCAGATGGAGTAGCTGTGGCAGAAATCCAGCGCGGACACAATTTGGCGGAAGAACTTCCGGGCCTCCTTCGGGGTCAGTCTCCCCTTCTTCACCAGGTAGTCGAACAGCTCACCCCCAGAGACATGTTCCAGAACCAGATACCTGGAGAGGGGGCAGGGACAAAGGGGGCAGAGGGCTGGAAGGGGCTATGTGGTGGCCAAAGGGCCTGGTCTCCCCCTTCCACCAGCCCGAACTGACCCGGCCCCAGGGCTCAACTCCCCTTGGCCACAGGCAGCTAGCAGCTCCAAGATTCACCCCTACGAGGAACAGTCCATCATCCCCATCAGGCCCTGGGAGGGAGAGTCTCCCACAGCCTGAGTCCCTGAAGAGGAGAGTCTCCCGGTCCACTTCGAAGGATTTGACATTCAGTTGTTCTCCGGAGATAAAGCCATTCCATTAGTCCCCGGGAGGCAAAGGTCTGAATGCTCACAGGTCTCTGGGAAATAAAGACCCTCCGTTCTGCCACCTCTGACCAGCCACACTTCGAATTCCTCTCCTCTTCTGGGCAGTGGATGAGAGAGCCCTCAACTAGTCTCACCCAATAACCTTTGATAAACCAGGAAGCCACGTCCATTCTGACTTGGAGAACCTGTGCGTGTCAGAGCGACGCCTTCTGAAGCCTGTCTCTCAGAAGCAGATGGAGGCCTCTCTCCTGCGGCACCTGGGAGCACCTCAATTAGCAACTGAGCTCTCCTCAGAGACAGACATTTCAGTATGTGCCCAGCCCACAGTCAACGCCCAGGAGGGAAAGACTACAACTCCCATCAGCCCCAGGGAGCAAGACAAAATTAGAAGAAAAAAATGAAAAAGAATAAGAAAAAATTAGCTTCCTGTCATGGCCTGGGCACCAAGGGAACTCCAACGACCACTTGTAGGGCCTCAACATTTTGACTCCTATTTTCTACTCGGCAATTCGGTTAGCACCTGGAGGGTCAGAGGCCTCGATTCTGATCAGCTTCTCTCACTGGAGGAGGCTCTGGCTGCTTCTTGGCTGTTAACGGAAAGGCTCGGGGCTGGGTCTCTCCAGAGCCGCCTCCGAAGGCCGACATGAAGGTCTGCGAGACCCCAGCGACTGAACAGTCCCAGGACGTACAGTTCTACGAGTGTCATGCCCACCAGGTCCTTAACAGCCACCATCAACATGACGGCATACGATTCAGCGACAGTTAATCCACTAGCCCAGAAGCCAAGTCTCTCATCCTCATCGGATGCTTTGGGAGAAGTGGGGGAGGGGGGGAATCCACTCAATCCACGGACAATAACAATGACCCGTGCGTGACTCAATGTCTGCGAGGTGAAAAAACATCAATTCCTTCCTATCAGCCTCTGGAAGAATAATAATTTAAATAACACATCCCCACTCCCATCAGCCTCTGAGATGGAGAACTCTCAGCTCCCCAGAAGGTAGCCATCATGGTGCCACACACGGAAAACTGTAACCCGGGTCACCACACGGTTATGTGTGGAAGCTGTTGTCTTTAGCGCATGTTCTGGTAGGGATGTGTCAAACCAAACCAACCTCCCAAGCCCCATCCACCTTCGGAGGTCAAAAAACTCCAATACCCAGCAGCCTCTGGGATACAAAGACTCCCTATTCCCATCAGTCACTTGGATACGGAACCTACAAGTCCCATCAGGCAGAGAGCGGGAGCTGGAAATTCTTATTTCCACCTGCCCCTGGGAAACACAAGCTCACACTTCTCAGAGCTCCTGCAAGGCCCTGCCCTCGGGTCCCATCCAGTCATGAAAGGCAGTCTCCTGTGAAACACACAGGCCCATCCTGCCCCGTGGAGAGCAGCAGGAGGCAGCAGGAGGCATGTGAAACAAGTGACTTTCAGAGAATCATAACTCCCAGCAGCACCTGGGGCTACGTCTGCCCCCGTTCAGGACAGAGGGCCTGATGGGAGATGGAGTCAGAGCATCCTGGGGATGGGGGGGGGGGTGGGCGGGCAAGAGGGCTCTGCCCTCTCCCCATGGTCAAGCCAGCTGTCCCTTGGGTCTCTAGTGTCCAGACAAAGGCCCATTCTCTGGAGTCCCGACAGCTGGACTCCCCCCCCCACACACACACCCCTTTCCTTCCTGAGGGATGACAGACTTTGAGATAACACACTCAGAACTCTTGAGGAGGCCCACTGTTGAAAGCCTCTCACTAGAGCACCCAGAGTTATGTTGGGGGACTAGTGGGGACCTTAGCTACCAAGGGGCAAGTGCCTTGGTGACCAGCAAACAGGGACTGGTGTGCTGGGGGCCACCTAGATTTCCAGAGGACAGAGATGTCTTGATGGTGCACTTGGACCAAGGACTGGGACTGACCCAGTGGGGGTCCGGGTTGTTGGGGTCCACTGTGCCTCCATCCAGGGAGGAGCATGGGTGTGCGCTGAGGGCCCATAGGGAAGAGATTGGGCCTTCCATAGACCCCTGGTCCCTGAGAGGTGGCACCTGAGCAGCAGAGGGGAGGGAGGGGGCGGGCTGCGCGTCTATAAATACCTACAAATATTTCTTGTTCTCGTAGACGTCATGGAGCTTGAGGACGTGCGGGTGTTCGATGAGCTTGAGGATGGCGATCTCTCGCTCCACCTGGGGGCGGGGGTGGGACAGGAAGGAAACTCAGGACATCTCTCCTTGCACCCCCTCTCTACTTCTTCCCACCAGGCACCGCCCACCACACACACCTTCATCAACACGGACTCCGACAACTTCTCCCTGTTCACGATCTTGATAGCAACCTTCTGGCCGGTGATACAGTGGACACCCAGTTTCACCAGGCCTGGGGATGGGGGTGAGGGTGGAGAGATGGGGTTACCAAAGTGGGGAAGGGGGAGTTGTCAGCCCCTAGGACTGTCGTGCTCCCTTGACTGTCCTCCTCCCTCCTCCTTTCCCCCTTGCAGGCTGGTCCACTCAAGGAGCCAAGCGTAGTAGAGGTTCCACCTTGCGCTGGGAAACCCAAGGTCCAGGGTTCAAGCCCATAACGACCCCTCAGGGATAAAGAGAAGGCTGCCTGCCCCCGATAAAGAGTGACAGACCCAGAATCACCCCTCCAGGGCAATTCTCCGTCCTGTCAGATCATTCTGAGGGGGATGGACTAAGGTGTTTGGTTTGGAGCCCTCCCATGGAGGGAGATTCTCATGAAACAGTCCCCACTCTTGCTCCCCATTCTCTTCCTCAACCAACCAACTCCTCAACCAACTGCCCTCCGTGTTCCAGCTGTCCCAGGCTCTCACCTCATCCTCTGTCTCTCAAATTGGAAGCCCCTCTCAGCTTCGTCTCATCTCCCAAATCCCCCCCCCCATTGCTTTGAATTCTCCACCCTTCTTTCTCCTCTAGACACGTCATGTCCCCCAACACAGATCAGCTCATTTCGGCCCCCTCCCCAACCATGCTCCACATCTTCCCAGACCTGCACTCCCAGCCTCCTCCGCATGCCGTGCTCCAGGGAATGACCTGAGGCACTCAGCCCCCTCCTCTGTCAGACCTATGAGTCAGGGACCCCACCCCCTTCCTTCAGACCCAGGAGTCCAGACTCCCATATCTTTCCTCTCTCTCAGACCCTGCTCCCTCAAACTCAGGAGTCCAGACTCCCCAGCCACCTCCTCCTTCAGATCTAAAAGTCCAGGACCCCACATCCTAACCTAGAAGTCAGGGATCCTAGCACTCTTTTTTCAGACTCAGGAGTCTAGACTCCCAGCTCCTCCTCCCTGAGACCAGGAGTCCTGACCCCCAGGTGACCTGACCACCAGCCCCCAGCCCTTCTTCCTCAAATCAGCAGTCCTGACCCCCTAGCCCTCCTCCCTCAGACCAGGGGTCCTGACCCCCAACCCCTCCTCCCTCAGACCCACAAACCTGACCCCCAGCCCCTCCTCCCTCAGACCAGCAGTCCTGACCCCCCAGACCCCTTTCACCCCAAGAAGCACAGCTATAGGCCTCAGATCCTCTCCTCTGGACTCAGCACCCCGGCTCCCAGCCCCTCTGCCCAGCATCCAGGTGCACACCCTCGCCTCCATCCTCTAACGACCCTCGGCTCCATCGGAAGCTCTGGCCCATGTCTGGAGAGAGCCCAGCAGCGTCCCGTCGTCGCCGGGTCTGCCCGGCAGGCAGGAGGCTGCAGCGGCTCCAGCTCTGATCGAGGAGCCGCTGACAGGAGCCGGTCCTCACAGCCGGTCCCCAAGGGTCCGTCTCCTCACACTCCCCCATCACCCCTCCATTCATAGTTCGCACACTTTGCCGCACGGTCCCAGTACCACCGCCCGGCCCCATCACCCCGGCTGCCTCCGCCCCAGCCTCCGCCCCAGCCTGCGGCCGCACTGCACCAAGGCCTCGCTCCGCAGGCCCGCCTCGCTCCTTCGCTCGCTCGCTCGCTCCCCGCCCGGGGCGCCGAGACCCTCCACCTTCTGGCCCCCAAGGGGGCAGACCCAAGAACCCCAGGCCCTCAGCCCCCTCCTCCCTCAACCCCTGGAGTTCAAGACCCTAGCCTATCCTCCCTCAGACCTGGAGGGGGGTGGTGGTGATGTAGGTCTCCGACCCCTCCTCTCTGAGACCCCAGATCCTAGGACCCCAGACCCTCCATCAGACGCAGAAGTCCTAGCCCCCACCCACTCCATGCTGGGTATACAGAAGTCTGCACCCCAAATCCCTTCTCAAAAGACCCCAGGGTCCTGAGTGGGGGTGCGGGCAGCTTCTGCCCTTTAACATCCAGGAGGCCGACCCTCGCCCCCCCTCCCCACCTCCCAACCTGGGACCCCAGGCGCCCGCCAGCTCACCGGTCTGTCCCTTGCCCAGCGTCTTCTCCAGTCGGTAGGGGCCCACATACTGGGCGTGCTGGGGTGGGTGTGGGTGCGGGTGGGGGAGGTGGTAGGCTGGGGAGCCCCCACCTCCCTCCTTGGCCCCGGACGACATGGTGCCCTTGGTTCCGGCCCGACAGGCCCCCCGGCCACCCCCTCTGCGCCCGGGCGCTCCGTCCCTCCGGTGGGGGCCGGCGACAGCTCCGTCCCGGCCCCCCCGGCTGCTCCCTACTTCTCCGGGGGTCCCCAGGGGGCTGGGCTGGGCCCCCCCGCCGGCGGGCCGCGGAGCTGGGGGAGGGGGGGCTGGCCCGGGGGGGGGGTCAGGCCCCGGGAGTCAGCCTGGCCCGTCGGGGGGCTGCACGGCCCCCCCTCCCCAGCCCGTCCCCGGCGGGGCCCCCCCTGCCTGCGCCTCCCCCCGCCGGGGGGGTCCGAGGTGCGGGCCGGCGGATGCTGCGGGCCGAGGTCCCCCCCGCCCCCCCACGCGCCGCTCTCCTCCGCCTCCTCCTCCTCTCCGCCTCCCCCCGCCACCTCGTCCTTTCTCTCCGACACGCTGACATCACCATCCGGGGACTCCGGGCCCTTCCCCAAAGTTAACCCTTTCCGCGGGGGGGAGGGGGAGGGGGAGCAGGGCAGGGGGCGGGCCTCGGAGCGCGAGGGAGGGGGAGGAGGAAGGGATGCCGGCGTAGAGGATGGAGAGCGAGGGACCCAGGGACCGGGATGCAGACGGACGCACAGCGAGGTGGGGGAGGGGGCAGAGGGGACAGAAATGACGGGAACGGGAGCCTGCGGCCACAGGACGGAAGCCAGCGGATCCGGACAGGCCCGGAGGCGCAGAAAAAAGATGGTGGGCGGGGAGCAGGGATATGGAGGAGAGACCCTTAGAAACGGGATGGGAGGAGAGGAGGAGGCAGAGAGAGGTGGGCTGTGTGGAGGGAGGGGAATGGGGACAAGGGGCGGCAGAGACCAGAGGACAGAAGATGACAGCCAGGGAGAAGCACAGAGGACAGATCTCAGGTATCTTCCCCCTTGCCCCCTCCCCCAGTCACCTGGGCTGCAAACACAGCCCCCCACCTGTCCCCCAAGGTGGGACATCTCAACCAGAACCTAACAGCTGGATGAAATGGGTCACTGGGACTGGGGGGGTCCAAGACCCCAGCCTCAGGGTACACCAAGGTCAGTGAACACGGTCAGCATAGCCCACCAGCCCACCGGAGACAGTGTCTGGCGTGCGACTTAGGTGAGTAGCCACTGGCGTCTTAAGAGTTTGTGAGTGACCTTGTAAGCGGCCTCTGACCTTGTAAGGAGCCCTGGTGGCCTAGCTGGTGAACTGTGGGACTGCAAGGTCAGCAGTTTGAACCCACAGGCAGCTCCAGGGGAGAAAGATGAGACTGTCTGCTTTCCTAAGAGGCTGGCAGCCTTGAACACTCAGAGGGAGCTGTTATGCGCCATGACCGTGAGTCTGGTTTAGTCCCAGGCAAAGAAGAAAATCTAATTCCAAAGGAGACAAATTAGCCTCAAGGGGTAAGGGGCCACGTGTGAGCCTCAGTCACCAGGACTGTGGGGCCAGACATGGGGGACAGACCGATGGACGGAGACGAGTTGGAGATGGATGGGGAGAGAGAAGCAGAGACACAACAGAGAGTTGGGAACAGATGGTGAGAAAAGGAGAGGAGGAGACACAGAGAGATGGAGCTGGAGACAGAGAGAGAGAGAGAGATGGAGACGGAGCCAGAGACAGTGAGAGACAGAGCTGGAAACAAAGAGGAAGAGACAGTGAGGGGGGGAGACATAGAGATACATAAATGGAGAGACATAGAGAGGAAAAGATGGAAACAGATATAGAGAGATAGAGAGATGGAGAGAAGCAGAGAGGGAGCCGGAGACAGTGAGAGACAGAAATGGAGAAAGAGACGGTGAGAGACAGAGATGGAGCCAGAGACAATGGGGGTGGGGAAGAGAGGCATAGAGATACATAAATGGAGAGACATAGGCAAAGATGGAGACAGATATAGAGACATAGCAATACAGAGTTGGAGAGAGATAGAGACTTAGAGAGACAGAGATGGGGCCAGAGAGAGACGAGATAGAGACAGCCCAAGAACAGGTGAAAGGGAAGTCAGACCTGAGGCGGAAGAGAAGAAGCATGGAGAAACAAGCGAGCATCAATGGAGGCAGAACGTCAAAGGGAGGGAGGGAGTGGAGGTGAAGAGGGAGAGAGGGAGAGACTGAGGGAAGAATAGCAGCCAGAGTGTCCAGGGGAAAAGGAGAGATGGTTCTGGAGGGAACTAGGGCATGGAGCAGTAGGAGGCTGGCTGGAGACAGACTGGGATGGACAGTGGAGAGGAGTTGGAGATGAGACGTTGAGATCCAGGAAGGCAGAGGGGGAGAGACACTTAGGAGGAGGAGGAGGAGGAGACAGGAAGATGAAGCAGGGCAGGGTTGGGGGTCAGGGGCCAAAGAAAGGAGGGCAGGGGGAGGGAAAGAGACCAAGAGAGGGGAAGAGAAACAGAGACAGTGGTCCCAAGGGAGGGGCAGACATCCATAAAGAGAACCTGCACAGGAAGGGATGGAGAGAGGGGTCAACCAGTGGGACTCCCGAGTCCTTGGCCCCAGCAGTCGGTGAAGGCGGCATGGCCAGAGTGGGATGAGAGCCCCTGGTGGCAGAGTGGTTCACGTTGGACTGCAACCTGGCCCACATGGCCGGGGCGGGAGAAGGACCAGGCTTTCCATTCCCATAACCAGTGGCAGTCTTGGAAACCCACTGGTGTTCCCTATGGATCAGCGTGGACTCGGTGGCGGCAAGAGGTCAAAATGGGGGAGCACCGTGAAACAGAACGTCAAATTGCATACAGAATCCAGACTTTACTGGACTTACTGAGACGGGTGCGATCTCCCCCTCCAATCTATCACTCCAAGGAGAGCTCCAAAGCACCAGTCGAAATGACATCCGGGAGTCATTTTTCAACCAAGCAACCATGTAGTTAAAGAAGTAAAGACTGTTCTTGGAAAGATGGGTCTCTATGAGTCGCTCTGCAGCACAGAGGAGGAGCGTAGCGGGTAGGGAGTCCCAGCCAATGGGGGTGAAACCAGAGGGGCAGAGGTGGTGAGAACCATGACCCAGGGTGAAGAATGTCACCAATGTCCTAGAACCGGACATGTAGGGAAGACATTGAACCAGACATGTAGGGAAGATATCGAACCAAATGTGTTAGTCTGGGTTGACTAGAGAAACAAACCAGAGACACGCATTATGTGTAAGAGAGACTTTATATCAAAGAGTAATTGTACTTTAAGAAAACGTCCCAGCCCAGTCCAGATGAAGTCCATAAGACCGACATTAGCCTATATGTCTGATGTAAAGCTATAAATTCCTCTGCAGATTCTTGAAACACATGCAATGATGCTGAATGCAGGAAGATCACAGGCCAGTGGGTGGAAAGGCTTGTGGATCTGTGATGGTGGAAGCATCTCAGCACCCTGTGGCTCCTCCAGTTCCATCAGCGTCACTTCATGTGTCTTATCAGCAGGAAGACCAAGCAGAGTGCGGGTCCGGCCTCCAGAGATCAGCTATTTATCTCCTTCTAAAGTAACCAAATTTTAAGCGGGACACCATTGATAGGGGTGGGGGGGGGTGGTGGTGTTCCTGATTAAAAATTTGGTCTCGATGGAGCCACAAAAATTTTCACAGCATGCAAAAACAGTATTGTAATATATTTATTTTAATTTTAAAACACTATGGGACGTTGTTACATTGTTAGAAAGCGGGACGTCTGGCCACCTTATTCTTAGTGCCTCCAAATGAAGTCATCAAACTGTGACCTGATTGACAGACTAGACTCCACCCCTTCACTCTTTTTTTTTTTTTTGGCATCGCTGCTCTCCGGTGGTGGGAGTAGGAGGCCCAGCCCCACTGCTGGAATTGAACCTCCGTCCCAGTGGGCCGCAGTCCCGTGCACAACCACTACGCCACCGGGGCTCAGCCCGCCCCTTCACTCTTAATAGTCTCAAATTGACAACAGATGATGTGTAACTGTCACATGAGACATGCAGGGAAGACATTGAGCCAGACATGTAGGAAAGATGAATGGGTATATATTCTACTGTGTTGAATTCCACCAAAAGGAAAATAGAGGGTCAGGGTAGAGAGGGATGAGTGGAGGAATGGAGACAAGAAGGCAGAAAGCGAAGTGAGAGACAGAAAGGGGAAAATTGCTGACTTAAGAGTAAAGTGACCAGATTTTAACTTTGGTAGAGCGGGACACCATTGACGGGGGGTGGAGGGAGGTGGGGAGGGTGGTAGAGGGGGTATATTTCCTTCCCCTTTTCCCGTTGTCCCCTAGCTTGTCGTGCATTCTTTCCAAAAATCAGGACTTTTTTAAAATGCCGTGGGACACGGGAAAAGTTGTTTAAAATCGGGACTGTCCCACCCAAAGCGGGACATCTGGTCACTTTACTTGAGAGGCACCCACTGGAGGGTTTCCTCGGGTGTCACTCTTCCAACGTCGGGCACAGCTCAGGGGCACCCTTGGACGCCATCTTGGCCCCACACCACCATGCAAGGTTCTCGGTGCTCCAGAGAACGTTCCGGAGCCCCCGGGGTCAGTGGGTGTTCTTGCAGACCCACAGCAGCGACCTGTGGAAGAAAGGCTGGCCCCCCAACTCCTTAAAGCCAAGGGACAAGAAAGGCTCGTGCAGCTCCGTGCTGATCTTGCTTCATCGACCCTGATGTCCCCGAGAGTGGGGTGGTCGCCTCAATGACAGGGGGGCCCGTAGACCTTCATATGGACCCCACATAACCCGCGAGTCCCCACTGTAAGGCTATCAGGGAGGAGGCAGTGCCCAGAGCAGGGGGACCCACACGCCACCATCGGGTTGTCCCACAATCCACCTGGTCACCCAGAGTCCCTGGGAAACGTGCTCGTTTGGCTCCCGCGCAAATGGCTGGAGGCCCGAGCCCAACCAGAGGTGTGTCAGAAGAAAGGTCTGGCAACCTGTTCCAGGGGAAGGGAAGGGAAAAAGTCACCGCAAACCCCACTGAGCACGTTCTACCCCACTGAGCACGTTCTACTCTGACGCACACTGGGGCGCCAGAGAGCCTGGCGTGGATTGATGAAAACACCTGGACCGGCTCTGGCTCTGACTACGGTCTTTGAAAAACAACCACCTGGGGGGGGGGGGGGGGGGGGGGAAGAAAAGTAAAGAAAAATGACACGTGAAGTGCTAAGAAAACTTTTTTTAAAAATGTAAGAATATGAATATTCCTCTCACTGAAGGAAACTTGGCGGCCTAAAGCCTGCCCAGAAAAGTGAAAGGTTGCCTGAGAGATGAGTACTTTGTTCATTTTCAAGGGCAAATAAATCTGATTTTTTAAAAAGAATGTGAATATTGAACAAAAGGGGGAATTAGGCAGAACAGAACTTTTAATTCTCCTGCACTCCGGACTTTCTGGAGCCATGCAGGCTAGATGAGCCTCTGAAATGATGGCCCTGACATCATCTCCAAACCTTAAAGAAGCATATACATTGTTGAAAGCCATCCTACAACAGAACAACCGTTTAGCTTAACTTGCTTTAAAAAAAAAAAAATGCCTGTCTCGCTGCTGGGGAAGAGGATGAGGCCAGCACGTGGAAAGACTGGAGAGGCTCCTTAGAGGGCAGGACGTTTCTGCCAGGCAGGGCGCGAGGAAACAGCTCAAGGCGGAGGGTGCAGTTGGTGGCAGCTCTTGAAGAATGTCATGCCTGTCAGGAGAAGCGGTTAAAAACAACAGCAGCGGCAAATGCAGCATTTGCAGCCGGCAGTACCGGCGCGCTTCATTTTCTTGCGGCTTCCGCTGCGTGTGAAATCTTTGTTCTGTTTCCTTTTGAAAGGGTGGGGGGGAGGGGGGGGGACGGGCGGCTGTGCGTTGCTGGCGGCCCTGCCTGGAGCAGATCCTATCCGTATCATTTCCGCGACAGACAGCCCCTGCCACTCACTTCCTTTCTGTGTCTCCGTTTGGTGGTGACATGGACCCTCCCTCCCCCCCCACCCCCCACCCCGTCCACCTCCCCTGCTCCCGCCCAGCCGGTCAGAACTTTTCCAAACTGAAGACACCAGACGGTCCTCCCTCAGCGACCTATCCGAGACCCCTATTCTGCTTCTGCGGCCTGCTATGGTTCTGAGGTCTGCCTGTAATAAAACTTTAAAAAGGATCTGTTCGTCCCTGTGGAAATTTTACTTATCTATCTTCATTGGGATTTAAAACCTGCAACATGTCATTTCATAGTTCAGGCGTGTTCAGAACAATGGTGCAATTGCTGCCATGCTGGGTGCCCGGGTCCGGGTGTTTTATAACTCCCAAACCAGTTGCCATTGCCGCACGCGCGCACGCACACACACACAGATGCTCACCTACACTCCGCACCTGGATGTACATAGGTGTGCTAAGTTGAATCGCAGTTCCCCAAAGATGTCCCCGTTTTGACGTCCAGATGCTGTGCAGTTGCTGCCTGATAGGGCCGAGGGGGAAGCTTGCAGGTGTCATCAGGGGGACGGTTTTTGGGATGTCCAGCCCCACATCCGGACGGGTCTGAAGGGGCGGTTGTGCAATTGAAGGGAAGAAAGAAAGTGGCAGACAAAAGTTTTGGGGTGTTCGCCTCTTCTGGGACATCAGTTACCAGATCTGGGCGGGAGGGAGAGAGGGAGAGAACGTATTCTCACATCAGCTTCTACAGTCTCAGGACTTGCACACCCCCTTAATTACTGGTAACTTAGTAACAAAGCGGGCAGTACCCTAACCCCAGAGGTCCCTGAGTTCAATGGAGGAGTAACCTAACACCAGTCCCTGGGGGCAGGTAAGGGGGAGTGGCTGTCCCCTGAACAGAGAGAACAATAGCACCACCACGTCTGCACCTACAGATCAAGCTGCTGGCCAGATAGCAAGCTGCCCAGTGCTTGTAAGAGGCCACTGTGAGGCAACACTATGCTGGGAGGATATTGTGGGGATCGATCTTAATTCTGAGTGGGTGATTGGGACCTGTCTCTAACCCACAAGGGTGAACGCCTCCCTCCACCCAGCACCCTGGCCTCCCAGGCTTCTTAATCACGAGAATAAGGAATTCATCCACACCCACTCTCTTCCCAGTCCTCAGTTTCCCCCAGGCTTTGGGAGGAGGACATTCATGGAGGTGACTTCATGTGATCACCCCACGTGTC
This sequence comes from Nesogale talazaci, assembly GCA_004026705.1. Classification (NCBI taxonomy): domain Eukaryota; kingdom Metazoa; phylum Chordata; class Mammalia; order Afrosoricida; family Tenrecidae; genus Nesogale; species Nesogale talazaci. The sequence continues at coordinate 16,436 of PVJH01021880.1, read as the reverse complement.
TCCAGTTCTTCCCAACCCTTGGGGTCCTGTAGGACAGGAGAGGGGACTTTCAGTCTTTTCAGAAGCAGGTGAGTTGTCGGTGGGTTTGAACCGCTGATGCTCTGGTTAGCACCCCGTTTAATGCTTTGCACCACCAGGAATGCTTGTAAGACAGTGTGTGTGTGTGTGTGTGTGTTGCTTTTAAAAAATAGTCATCACTGTCATATACCTATGATGGACCATCGTATTCATACACCTGACAGTCATATGATCACAATGATTTTATATGACATAGATGGCAGTCGTATAGAAGATGTTGAAAAGCTGTGATGTTCCTTTGAGGCCTGAGGTGCACCTGCCCCCAGTCATGGTGGGGTCTACCTAAGCAGGCAAGAGTTGGACACTGGAGACAGAAGAAAACTCGATGCATTTTGATGATGGCGCTGCTGAAGGATACGGAAAGTGGCCTGGAATGTCCAAGAAGGACACACAAAAAACGTCTCATAAGAAGTACGGCCAGGATGCTCCTTAGACTAGGCAAAGGCGGTCAGACACGTGATGTGGCCAGGTATGGACTATTTCAAAAAGGCCGATACTACAGCCCTGGAAACCCGATGGCTGGCGCCCAACCCACAGCGCAACCAGGATGCCTTTCCTGTGGAAACGCTGTGGGCAGCTCCTCTGTCCCTGGGGGCCACTGTGAGTGGTCATCGACTTATGGCACGCGACAAGTTAGCTGGTGTTCCTTTGTTACAGCAACCTGCGCAAGCAAATCCGCGCGGGGCACTCTGGGAAACTCAGGCATCTGTCGCGCCACCATGGTCCTTGGTGACCGTCCCCACCCTCCGTAGATTTTGTGCCCGCACACAGTTCCTCTGGCACACGGATTCTGTGCGCGATTCATCTCTGATGTTGACTGTCACCGCCTACAACTCCCCTCCCCCAACCAACTCACTGCCATCGAGTTGACACGAACTCATTCTGACCCTAAATGACAGGGTAGAACCACCCTCTGCGCTTCCCAGAATGTAAAAAATTTTCCAGTTTTTTTTGGAGGGGGGGTCATCACTGCCCTGGTGGGAGTAGGAAGCCCAGCCTTGCTCCTGGAGAGCTGCTATAGAATGTAAAAGTTTTACAGCATAAAGCCCTCTATTTCCCCCACACCTCCACTGGTGGCTTTGAACCGCTGATGTTATGGTCAGCAGTCCGACATGGAACCCCTAGGCCACCACCAAGGCTCCTTTAGATGCAGCCTTGAGCACCCCCCCCCCCCAACACACACTAGCCTCCCCACTCTCCTTCACAGAGCTGAACCCAAAGTTTGAGGCACAGAGGCCAAGGAAGCCCCCTCGAACAACCTGCTCCCTCGTTCCGTTCCCCCGCCCTCCGGCCCCAATATCACCCGCAGCCACCCTCCAGATCTGGAAGTCCACTCGCTTCCACGCCAGATTGCTCGACCATCTAAAGTCAGAAGGGCAGCACGGACGCCGGGAGGACACAGGCGGCCCGTGGGAGGAGGGTCGGTTGACGGAGGGGACGCTGCACTGAGCCGAAGCTAGATGGTGCTGACAGCAAGGCTGCCGGTCTGCTCTGTCCACAGCGGTCTCCCATTCGCGATGAAACGTTTTTATGCAAAGGGGATGGGAGGAGGTCCACAGCAGACTGGCCAGGTCTCTGCACGTGACAGATGGGGAAATGGAGGTACAGAGAGGCGGGGGTGTGGGTTTAGGGTGCATGGGGTAGATATGGAGTGTGAGGTGTAGGGAGGGTGTGTGAGCTCCCCACCCCCGGGCGGAGGTCCAGGAAAAATGGAGTGCGGAAGCCATGGAGCTGAAAACAGGGCTTGGAGGCTGGGGCGGGGGAAGGGGGCGGGGCTTAACGGGGAGCGGCCGGCGCGCAGAGGAGGAGGTGGGGCTAGGGAAAAGGCAGGGCCTGCAGGGGTGAGTAGGAAAGACCTAGAATAGGGGCGGAGCTTGAGAGCAGTTGGGGCCTGGAGGAGAGGCGGGGGAGGGGATATAGGAGAGGGCGGGGTCCAGCCCACGCCGAGCCCCGTTTTAGAGCGGCAGAACTTGCAAATAAGAGGAGGCGGGGCCCTCTATAGGCGGAGCTTTGCCAGGGGGCAGTGCCTGGAACAGGCAACTGACCTAGTTAAAGTGGGCGGGGCCTGTTCGTGGGGGCGGGGCCTAGTCTGGCCGGGCCAGGCGCGCGCCCAGTCAGGTGGGACGGATTTTTAGCTCCGACGTTGGGTGGGGGACGCCGGCACTTCCGCAGGAGAGAGTGCGTATTTCCTGCCAAGATGGCGGCGCCCAGCCGAGTCAGGTGCGGGCCAGTCTGTCTTTAGTAGCGGCGGCGACTCGAGACCGAGGGAGGTGAGATCCGTCCGCTGCGGCTCCCCAATTTGGAGATGAGGGAGGAGACTTGTTGCTGGGGAGACCAAAGAGAGGGCTTGATGCCTTAGAGGCGGGGCGGCGGGGTTGCTAAGAGACGCGAATGAAAGCGGGGCAATGGGGCGAGGGGGCTGGTTGCCAGCGAGTGGGAGGGGCCTGTTGCCAGGGAGATAAGAAGGGCTGATGGCTTTGGGCTAGGGTCCCGTTGGTATGAAGAAAGAAATGGGAGCTGTTTGTCGGGGGGATGTGGGCAGAATGGTTTGGGGTCGTCGAGGGACACCGAGCTCCCCTAAAACATCACCTCCTCAGCAGACCCCCAGGAACAGACGGGGCCGTCGACGGAGCTGCCTCAGCGGGGACACCCTCCTCCCCTTCACTTTCTCCCCTTCCTCTTCACAAACGGCCCATGGCGGACAAAGGTCCGGGGGGCAGCCGCCTCCCCCTGGCGCTGCCCCCAGCCTCCCAGGGCTGCTCCACAGGGGCCGGCGGCTCCTCCTCGGCGGGAGGCTCGGGCAATCCTCCGCCCCCACGTAACCTCCAAGGCTTGCTGCAGATGGCCATCACAGCAGGCTCCCAAGAGCCGGACCCACCTCCGGAACCCATGAGCGAGGAGGTAAAGGCTGGGGGCGCAGGGGCTGGGGGCAGGGGTGCGGCTGGCGGGAAATGGGTGCTGGGATGTCTTCCGGGCTGACCGGGCAGGCTGGGCGGGCTAGGTTCCCGTCGTCGTCCTCAGGGAGGCGTGTGCGGTCACGTTTAGTTGACAGAGAGGCAGCAGACCCCTGGATCGACCTCCACTGCGCGGCTACTGCGTAGCCTGGTGGTGAAATTAAAAAAAAAAAAAATTAAAAGTTACGTCTCCTGGCAGGCAGACAGATGGACCTGGGCTCATTCCTGGCCCCCCCCCCCCCCCCCACTTCCCGTGTCACCTTGGGCGTGCTCTTCTTTTGTAAATTGGTGGGCATGATGTCAGAATCTTCACAGGACTTCTGAGAGGGTCCAGGTCAATGCGGGCACTGGGCTCCCCCGCCCTCCCCCGCCCCTGTGGAGCGACCAGGCTGCCATCCCGAAGCCGCAGGGGACCCTCCTGCAGTAAACAGGTTCCAAGGACAGGATTGCTTGGGTTCACCTGCAGGCCCTGCTGATGGCTCGCTGTGTGACCTTGGGCAGGGCACGGCCCCTCTGGGCCTCAGTCTGCTCATCCTTCAGACCTCCCAGAGCCCCTGCCAAGCCGAATCCCGCCAAGTCGATTTCCCACGTTTTGACTCCGCCTGATGGAGCCTGACAGCCTCTGGAGGAGTTAGTTACTGGGCTTCGTAGGGATGGAGCTGCTGACCAGGGAGCCCGGGGGATATGCCCGGTGATGCCTCCGGCTGCTAATCGCGAGGTCAGCCGTTCGAAGCCACCAGCCACTCCTCCGGAGAAAGAGGAGGCTCGCTGCTGCTGCCATCAAGATCTGCGGTCCCGGCAACCCACAGGGCAGTTCTACCCGGCCCTACAGAGTCACCACGAGCCGGCCGCGAGGGAGGGCTGCTCACGGCAAGGCTGGCGGCTCAGGCTCGCCATTGCTCCACGGGAGGGAGATGGATCCACCCGTCTGTTCCTCCGGGATATCTCGTCTCGGAAACCCTGCGTCGGATGGCGGTGTGTCGCAACGGCACCGATGGCAGTTGGGTTGTCTCGATTTTTTTTCATTTGGGACGCCCCGGGCGCTGAACCCTTGCACTATCCGGCCCCAGGGAAGCCTAATAACCGCACTGGCCTGGCCGTGCGGCACCAGCTCCTGCTGTGAACTGAACGTTCCTGGAAACCATTTCCCTACGCAGCAGTTTGGCGCCTGGAGCTGGTTTCCGCCTTGTAGCGATCCTGTCTGCCAATGTCAGACGGAGACATGGCCTGTCCGCCACCCTCCGCATCAGTCTCCTGTTGGAGCCCGGTTGTGTTGTTGGCAGCCGCTGTGGCAACCTCTCTTGTGGAAGGTCTCCCTCTTTCCCCCGGCTTTCTGTGGATAGAGTCTCAGGGAACCCCTAGAGGCAGAAGGAGTCGGTGACCCGCCCACATGCCCAGGGTGGGTGGGGGGCTGGGGCGGGGTCCACCGGCAAGCCCTCCTATGAGATGTCAGGGGTCAGCTCTCCTTAGTTACTGCCTAGCCCCTAAAAAGCCTCAGCCACACCCCGGGGGCTGAGGGGGGTCTGTGGGGCTGCTCCAGGGCTTCTCGGTCCTGTTGAAAGCCCCAAACTCCTTGTGGTTATTTGAGGGAAGGTTTGCAGGCCAAATTGGGCTTCCTTTCAACCATGATACCCGCTATTGATGACACCCTTCCCACTTCTTTCCTGGGTTAGCATCTTCCATTCCTGCCTCCTCCTGCCTGCGCCTCATCTCTGGGCAGACTGTGGTCTTGAATGGCCACCTGATCAGAGGAGTGCATGGCTCCCCCAGTGGTACTTTACTGCCCGCCCCAGAAGCCCGTCTGTGTCCTTAGGCTGGAGGTTGAGCCCTGAGGCTGATTCAGTTCCGGGCTAGAAAGGGTATTTAATGGCCACAGTCTGCATGTATGTGTGCGCCTGTGTGCGCCTGGTGCGCCCAGCTCCGTCGCACCAGTCATCTTGGACTTTTTGATGATTGTGAGTCCTGCGCCCACGCTACCCAGAACTTCCTGTTGACCCCTTCCAGACGGTCAGCAGTGGTCCCTGAGCACCATTGAGTGCTTCTGGTCCCCAGGATGAGAGGCTGAGATTCACGGGGCCCCTCAGTCGTTCTGACTAGTGTTTCCATGTCCCTTTGATTTTCTTCACTGTTCTGTCCTCCCGATGGGGGGAGACCGGTTGTTTTTAATTTAGATGGCAGCTCACAGGATATTCGTAGTATATATACTTAATATCATTGTTTAAATTTATAATAAATATAGAAAAGCATACACACAAATTATATAAACATACATTATATAAATGTATGTCACATATACAACTATGTCTATATATTCATATGTATACCTATATGTAACCATATATTTATGTGTATAACTATATGCTCATATACATGACTTTATATAACTATGTCTTTAGCGGAAGGTTTATGCAGTTAGTTCCCCAGTCAACCATTTCTACACAAATTGTTCAGTGACCTGAGTTAGATTCTTCACAGTGTCCAACTTTCTCCATATTTCTGTTCTGGTTGTCATGTGTCCATTAACTTTTCTGCCGCCTTTACCTTCTCCTCTTTGTCTTAAAAATCATTGTTGACTATGCTCAGATAGGAGATCCGCCGCCCCCCTCCCCAACCTCCAATCCCCCATAGTTTGGGGGGTTTATGAGGAAAGTTCATAGGTTACCACAAGTCAGGATCAGGAAACACTAAGGATACAGTTCTTTTGTCCACAGCCCTTCGCCCCTGTCTGCCCTGTGTGGGCAAGTGTCACCCATGTAGTGCTTAGTGCTGATAGGTGCACACGGGGTGCTTTCCTGCGGCAAGCCAGCCTCCTGCCTGAGGGCGCCGAGCTGAACCCGCCGCTCTGCCTGCTGGTCTTTGCGGCCACCGGGATCCCGGCCAAGCGCTCCTGCTGGTCACGGGCTCCTCCCTCATGCAGGTGACTCTTTAAAGGTGTGCAGCACCAGGGGTGATACTCATGATTTGGGGAGCCAGCCTCTTAGGTAGTCCCAGGGAGACCTCCACGCGCAGTCCTCCAGCCTAAACCCAGCGCAGAGGCTCTGCACCGAGGCCTCCAGTCTGCGGTCTTCAACCGGGCCAGCCCAGCCCCAACCCTAGCCCCTGCCTCACAGTGACGACCTGTACAAAGCCCATGAGACAAGCGAGTCTTGCCACCCTTGCCTCTAGGGAGCACTCTGACCCCTACTTCTCCCGAGCCAGCTGAGAACACTCACTCACCGGGGAAGACCTAGGCCGTGACCCCAAACCGCTCGCTTTTGGATCCTGTAGGCCCAGGCACAGCCACCCCAGTGGGTGGCAAGGCTGGGATCATCTGGGAAGCAGGCGCCCCCCCCCCCCCCCCCCCACCTCCTGCACTCCGGGGCCATGGTAGCTGAGTTGCAGAGGACACACTCAGCCTGCCCCACTCACCATCCTCTGGACTGGAGTGTAGCCTTCAGGGAGAAGCTGGTTGGCGGTTATTTGTGTCTGCCTTGTGTTATTTGGGACCACCTCCCTGGTGCCGGAAGAGCCTGTCATAGCTTGGTCATCCCAGACGAATGTGGACAAAAGTCTTGGTGGCTGTCTTTTAGGACCACAGGTGTGCTGGTTACCGAAGTCCAAACCCACTGACTTATAGTGACCCTCTGTGGGGCTTCGAGGAGCAGACAGTCTTGCCTTTCTCTCTAGGAGTGGCCCCTCAGTTTGAACTGCCAGCCTTGGGGTCAGCAGCCCAGTGTTTACCCCGTGATGCCACCAGGGGTGGCTCTGTTATCTAGTCGTAGATGTTAGCTAAGAACAAGGACTCCAGGCGGTCACGGACCTCCCCCCGCCCCAAGATGCCCGCTGATAGAACGGGCAGCCGGGGAGGGCTCAGATGCTGGCGTTCCAATCCGTGTCGTCCACCCGCTGACTACCCATCCCTTGCCTCCCTGGTCCCTGGGCCCTCAGCGGCGGCAGTGGCTGCAGGAAGCCATGTCGGCGGCCTTCCGGGGCCAGCGGGAGGAGGTGGAGCAGATGAAGAGCTGCCTGCGCACGCTGTCCCAGCCCACGCCTCCTGCAGCCGGGGAGGCGGACCTGGCGGCCGACCAGCAGGAACGCGAGGGGGCCTTGGAGCTGCTGGCCGACCTGTGTGAGAACATGGACAATGCCGCAGGTGAGGCCCCACCCCTGATGCCCCTCCTGCTGCCCAGACCCCTGGTCTCTCATTATATCTATGCCAGGCGGGACAGGCTCTCCTGTCCCCCACATGGTGGCCACCCCGTCCCCTGGCTACTCCTCTCATCCACTGGCCCTCTAGAAAGTGTGGGTGAGAGAGGGGCACCTGTCCTGGTGGGCAGTCAGGCTTCACAGGCCTCCCTGAGGAGCGACATTCCATCGGAGGCCCATGGGATTCTCTCCAGGAAAAGCATTCCAGGGATTGACCCCTTTGGTGGGACCTCAGCTGTAGGGCCTGGGTGGGGCCCGTGTCCCTGCTCTCCTCCAAGTGAGGTGTGTAGTGCGGGGGTGGGGATGGGGATGCTGGAAAAGCTTGCCAGCGGCCTTCCAGGGCCCAGCAGTGGGTGCCTGGAGCAGCAGAGAAAGGAGGATATGGAACGTGCAGCCATATCGAACGACCCCCATGAACGACCTCCTCCTCTACCAGGAAGCCCAGAGGAACTAGATGGTTCCCGGCTTCCAAGACTGACCATTTTGGTGTAAGGTTCTAGGAAAGCATCTTTCATCAAAAGTTGGGGTTGCAGAACAGAATCCCAAACTCTCAGGAACTCCGAGGGCCTGGAGTTCTAGAGAAGGGACGAACCCTGTAATCTTTCCACCTGACACCCAAACTATGCCCTGAAGACCCCTTAAAATCGAACCCTGGTTTGGTTGAACGAGGAGAGCCCTGTGCTCTTTAAGATGTGTGTCAGGGGGCGGGGAAGAGGGCTGCTGCTAGAGGCCATTCTCATTCAAGGGGACCCGCTTGCATGCCAGCCCAGATCTCTGCATCCAGAGGCTGCTGAGCGGCTCGTTTTTCAGAAAGAAGTGACCAGGCCTTTCCTCTGATGCTCCTCCGGGTAGACTTGAACGGACAGCTGCCGAGTCCAGCAGAAAACTAGGTGGTCCAGTCCCAGCAGGCCTGGGGCCTCACCCTGCCCTCTCCTTTTGCCCCCACCCGCCTCCCCCGTACCCCTCCTCTCCGAGCAGACTTCTGCCAGCTGTCAGGCATGCACCTGCTGGTGGGCCGCTACCTGGAGGCGGGCGCCGCGGGGCTGCGGTGGCGGGCGGCGCAGCTCATCGGCACGTGCAGCCAGAACGTGGCGGCCATCCAGGAGCAGGTGCTGGGGCTCGGCGCGCTGCGCAAGCTGCTGCGGCTGCTCGACCGGGACGCCTGCGACACGGTGCGCGTCAAAGCCCTCTTTGCCATCTCCTGTGAGTTCCGGGGGTGGGCGGGGCCGGGGTGGGCGGGGTCTGTTCCGGTCATGGGGGCTGCAGCTAGTGGCGCTTGTATCAGTAAATGGAACTGGCCGCTCCAGGCTTTCGGGGCTGTCATCTTTATAGTAGCGGATCGCCAGGCCTTTCTCCCTCAGAGCCATGGGTGAGTTAGACCAGCTGTTCTAGGTGGCAGCCCTGAGGCATGTACGGCGTTTGCAGCCCTCCTCCCCCCACCTTGAGACTCCATTGAGGGGTTTCCGACTCAGCAAGCCCCTGGGGGTCGGAGCAGGACCACCCCAGAGGGTGTCTACTCTGCCATCTTGACAGAAGCCCATCCCAGGTGTCCTCACCCAGGCCAGCCCACATCTGGATGGGTCCCGAGGGACGGCTGTGTAGTGGAAGGGAAGGATGTAAAGACAGACAAAGATTTGGGGGCGCTCCCTCCATGCAGCCAGGGCAGAGCAGCAGGATAGTGAGAAGTAATGTATTCTTTCACCAGCTTCTATGTCATAGTCTTGGAACACGCAAGCCCTCCTAATGACAGGTAACCACACACATGGCAGTGTGGGTTGTACCCTACCCTGAGCTCGTTGGGGGGTGTGCCCTCAGGGGGATTGACTGTCCCCTGAGCAGGGAGAGCAAGAGTGGCATGTATGCTCTTATAGATACAGCTGCCGGCCAGCTAGCCACCGGTGTTGTTAAGGCAGCAGTCTGATGGGAGGATAGCGTGGGGATGAAGTTTCATTAGGAGACTGGGACTCACAAATGTGAGGCCAACTTACAAATGTGATGGCCTCCCTCCACTCAGAACCCTGGCCTCCCAGGCTTCCTCTGTCGTGGGAACAAACAATTTAACCACGTATGCTCCCTTCCCAGTCCTCCGCTTCCCACAGGCGGTGGGTTCTGCCTGCCGCCCTTCCAGTTAGCCTCAGATACCTAACCTTTTGCTCCCCGTCACCCTGCTGCAAAGGGAGGAAAGAGCCCCCCACCCAGCCCCAGGCGGCCACACGGTGGTTTCTGCTGGGTTAAAAACTTCTAGGGCCTTGGAGGAGTGGGGGGGTTGTGCGGCGCAGAGCGGGGAGCCTGGAGCCAATCTTAAGTCTAAGGCCCCAGGTGACAGGGCAGAGATGGCCAGGTTATGTCACCCAGCTTGGACAGAGGTTCAAGCCTTCTGGTTCGCCCCTGACCACTGTGCCTGCAGGGGCCCTGGACTGAGGGCCTCGCTGCCACTCCCTGTAGGCAGAGTAGAACTTTCCCTTGTGGCTTTCCCAGACTGCATCTCTCTCTGGGAGCAGAAAGCCAGCTCTTCCTCCCACAGAGTACTGCTGACCGTGCGGTTAGCAATCCAGCGGTCAAGTCCTCGGCCGCTAACTAACAGGCGAACGGGTCCAACCCGCTTGCCCAGTACCTCCTCTGGAGGAAAAGACCTCCTGGGATGTGCACCTGTAAAGGCGGTGGCCTAGGAGACACGACGGGCGTTCTGCCCTGCCACGGGTGCGCTGTGAGTCGGTGAACGCCACCACGTCAAAGGGGGACGCTGGAGCCCGGGGCACCTCAGAGGCAAGGCCTGGTGATCTGCTTCCCCAAAAGCCCTCTGATGCCTAACCCCACTCAGACATTCCGGGGCCGCCGAGAGCCCGGGGCCAACCCCACAGCCACCAGCTTGGTTTGGGCCGAGGAGTGGGGGTGATGGCCGCACAGTGCCAGGCTGAAACGGAGCCCATTGGGTGGCACGTTTTAAAGTCGGGTTCTGTACTATGAGTGTCATTTGATTTCTTGATGGCTGCCTCCAGGAACTGTGATTGTGGCTCCAAGTCAGATGAAGGTCGTGGTGACCTCTGTCTTTGTCATCATGCTGGGGGCAGGGGGTGGGGTGGGCTTGCAGGCACCTAGGAAGGCTAGGTGGTGGGGATGGCTGTACGGCTGGAAGAAAAGCCCACGGCATTGAGTTGGAAGTCTGCTTGGTGCACCGTCCATTCTCGTCAAGAAATCGTTTACAAAAGAGGCAGTGACCACGAATGCCCTGATGGAAGCTGTCCCTGTCCCCCACCCCCCCAGGCCTGGTCCGTGAGCAGGAGGCAGGGCTACTGCAGTTCCTGCGTTTGGATGGCTTCTCTGTGCTGATGCGGGCCATGCAGCAGCAGGTGCAGAAGCTCAAGGTCAAGTCGGCGTTCCTGCTGCAGAACCTGCTGGTGGGCCACCCGGAGCACAAAGGTGGGGCGGCTGGGCCTAGGCAGGGCGGGAACGGGACGGGACGGCCCGGAGGTGGCAGAGAAGGCCCGGGTTGGCAGGCATCTGGTGCTGGCCCACTGCAAACTAACCTCAGAGCCCTGCCTCCTGCCCCCAGGGACCCTGTGCTCCATGGGGATGGTGCAGCAGCTGGTGGCCCTGATCCGGACCGAACACAGCCCCTTTCATGAGCACGTGCTGGGAGCCCTGTGCAGGTGCAGGGGTGGGGTGGGGAGGGGGGCGGTGGAGACTGTGTGGGAGGAGAGTAGGGAGGTGCTCCGCCAGAAAGGCTAAGGGTCTGAGGCGGCCCCAGAGCCGATCCCCACTATGCCACATTTCCACAACATCTGGAGGGGGAGGGCATGGGTGGTACAGACAGAGACGTCCTGGGCCAAAAGGCTAGCTGTTGAACCTACCCCAAGGTGCTGCGGAAGAGAGACCTGGCAACCTGTTGCCACCAGAGAGCCTTTTGGAGCACAGTTCTATTCTGACAGTCACGGGGCCACCCGCGCGGTGACAGCCAGTTTGGGTTTTGTGGGTGACTGGTTTTGGGGTCACCGTGTGATTATGACGGCAGTTTGCGTCTACCCAGAGGCATCTCAGAAGGAAGGTCTGGCATCCAGCTTCAGAACTCCGACCCACCAGCAGGCCGGTTTGGGTTTGGGGTGCAGAGGGGAAACAGGCTTAGCGAGGGGGACGGGCCTCGCGTGTGAACCCCTCTAGATAGTGTCCAGCCACAGGGCCAGTGCGGGGCAGCATGGTGAAGGGGGGCTGAGGACGTCCCCATGTCCCTGCAGCCTGGTGACGGACTTCCCCCAGGGCGTGCGGGAGTGCAGGGAGCCGCAGCTGGGCCTGGAGGAGCTGCTGCGACACCGCTGCCAGCTGCTGCAGGAGCACGAGGAGTACCAGGTGCGGCGGCGGCCCGCCCGTGGTGGGCGGAGCTGGAGGGCGGTGGGTGGGGCCTCCTGGGGGTGCTGGGGCTGCCTTTGGCCCGGAGCCCGGCGGGGGGCGGGAGCTGGGTCGTAGGCGGAGCCGGAGAGGCCTCAGGTGAAGGAGGTGTGGCCGGCTGCAGGGCGGGGTGCGAGCACTCAGGCCCCGCCTCTCGCCTTGGTCCCTGGCCAGGAGGAGCTGGAGTTCTGTGAAAAGCTGCTCCGGACCTGCTTCTCCACCCCCACGGACGACAGCATGGACCGGTGAAGCCGGGGCAGCTCCTCGCCCCTCCCCATGGGGACCCTGACCCTCTCCCCCCACTCACAGAGCCCTCTCCCCAGGGAGGGCAGGGCATCGGTCTGCCTCTGCGCAATCCCCTGTGGGGGTCGCCGAGAAAGGCAGCCGCCCCCTACCCATCTCTCGCCTCGACCTCAGCCCCACCTGTCACGTCCACCTCGCTCTTCCAATAAAGCCGTTTCTCCTGCCCTGGCCCCACAGCCTCTGTTGCCTCCCCTAAAGGTGTGTGCTGCAAGAATGACCGCAGGGGAGGGAAGGCCCTGAGGGACGTGGGCCAGCCCCCCAAAGGTGGCGGCCCAAGGCACAATAAAAGCGTCACTCTTGCGATCCACTGCGCCTGTGTGCCATTCATTGCCCAGGGGCTGCATTAGCGACCTCCCGCCCACCGAAACCCATTGTCATGGCCCACTGTACAGAACTGGCCCCGTGGTCTTGCGGTGCTTGCGGAGGCCCTGCCACCGGTACGCCAAGAGAGACTCGGAAGAAGGGCCTGGCGGTCCACGTCACGAGCCACGGAGCACTGGCCAAGGCAGTGTTCAATGCGGTGACGGGCCCAGGGGCAGGACCGGGCCGTGGTGTTTCTCCCGGGGGCACGCAGGGTGCCTCTGGGCTGCAACCGCCCCCAACAGCTGCAATCCCAGCAGGCGATCGTTGACTCCCCCCACCCCCACCCGCTTCTAGGTTCCTGGGTGTCCCCGCTCCTCAGATACCCCGCCTTCCCCGCGCCAGCTCTTGGCCTGAGGCGGCACCCAGCACCTCGGACTCCTCTTAATCTGGGAGGCGTTCTCATTAAAAAGAAAAGAAGAACCGGCTGGTTGGAGTCAAGAGTAGATGGGATAAGGCTGTGCCCGTGGAATTTCCCGTGACTGACTTTGGGGGGGGGGGGGAGTCCGTGGGCGGGCCGTTATGTGGGGAACCTCACGTGGCCTCAAACCGTGAGGCCTTTCGGCGAGTTGCCAGGCCGGCCAGCAGCATTGAACCACACAGGACTCGCACTGGGGGCCCAAGGCGCCTCAAGGCGGGCAGGCTCCTTCCCAGAATCCCTTGCAGCAGGGGCCTAGTCACGTGTCCTCAGCCGCGCCAATCAGAACGCTCGGTGCGGAACCGGCGTGGGGAGCTTGTGACGCGGAGACGCCAAGACCAGCATTCGACTGCGAGCAGGAGGGAGGTTCGGGCCGAGGGTCTCCCGGCCGACCTATGGGTGGGTGTGAGTATGGCTCCCCCAGCAAACCCCCAAACTCACTTCGGGAGCCCGCTCAGGGGAGGGGGAGGGGGAGGGGGGCTCCTCCGCAGGTCTGGCCGCCTCGCCCTCCCCCAGGGGCGGGAATCACCGCTTCCCACGAGGCGGAGGTCTGGCGTTCTTCGAAGGCAAGCTTTCTACCCATTCCGAGGCCAGCCCCTCCCCGCCGGCACGTCTGTCGGCTGCGTTCAGTGATCTGTCGCGGTGGCTATGGGGCTTTCTTAGGAAAGTCATGGGATGTAATTCAGGATGAGAAATCACTTAGGATACAGTTCTTCGGTCAAGGCGGCGTCTGAGGGGTTCCTGAAAGCGGGGCCCCCTCTGCCCGAGTGAGTCCCGTCGCCCGAGCAGGCTTCCCTACCTCCTCCCCTCAGCGGTCTGCTCACAAGGCCCCCATTGTACCGTCTCTCGGCTGCCGCCACTTCTCGGCCACTGTTTGGAGAAAACTCGCGCTGTGGCTCTGGAGAGGGTTCCTGAGCCGGGCTTGGGCCTCATCTTCCTCCCGGGGGGGCTGCAGCTGGTGGATTTGAACCACCACCTTTTGGTTAGCCGCCGCCGCGCGTGTCGCTACAGCATCCTCCGCCTCCAAGTGGGGGCTCATGAACCCCCAAACCAAATTCATTGCCACTGAGTCGATTCTGCCTCCGGGCACCCCGTCGGGCAGATAGGCACTGTCTGGTCTAAACCTTTACAGTAGAAAGCCTTGTCTGTCTAACTGCGGATAGCCGCTGTGAAAACGCACTGCTGTCATTTCAGCTCAGCCTCTACTTAGGTTGGGGAGAGGGGGCCTGATGGCCACCGTAGGAGTAAGATCTGGAGAATCCTTTGGGGTAGGGAGCACCAGAACCGATGGGTGATTACACAACTCAAGTAATTTTTTATTTATTTTAGTAAAAGACCTTTTTATTGGAGACTTAGAACTCTTGTTACAACCCATAGGTCGATTGCATCGGGCATGTTTGTACATATGTTGCCTTCATTCATTTCTAGCCATTCACTTTCTATGGGTATCAGTTTCTCACCACCACCACCACCCCCCATACTCCCTTGGTAGATTATAAATTATTATTTTCATATCTTACACCAACCGCTGTCTCCCTTCCCCCGTGTTTTCTGCTGTCCTTGCCCCCCTAGAGAGGGGTATACGGTGGTTTTATTTCAATCATTGTGATCAGATCCTCCTTTCTCTCTCCCCCGCCCCCTTATCCCTACCCTTCTGGTATCGCTATTCCCACTCTTGGAGTCTGTGTGTCGTGAGCTCCCATCTCTTTTCTATGCCTGTGTACTTGCTCTGCTCTAGTCTAAATTGAGAAGCGGTGTTGGGGCCATGATAGTGGGAGGGGGGGGACACAAGTCATTTTCAAAGCGATTTAACCATGTGAAGAGAGAATATTCTAAAACGGATTGTGGTGGTGATGGTACAACTCTTCTTGATATGATCGAAATATTGGATTGTACTTTGGATTTTTCAGATTTTGTAAACCCTTCAATGGGAGCAGATGATCGCTCTCCTGTGGAGAGGCTGGTGATTTTGATACCATTTCAATGCTTACCTGATAAGGTCTCAAAAAACCAACTAAACCAAAATTTTTTTTAAACATAAAAGAGGAAAACTTTATTAACCAGCGACCCTGAGGAACTAGATTCTGGGAAATCGGGGCCTAAACCAAACATGTAAAAAACCCACACAACCCACTGACATCAAGTCAATTATGAGTCATAAGCTCTCCCGGCCCCGGAATCAATTCCGGCTCAGGGCGACCCTGTAGGCCAGAACAGAATTTGCCTCCGTGGGGATTCCGAAGCTGCAAACTCCGGGCGGCGCAAAAAAGTCTCATTTTCCACCTACGCATCGACTCGTGGGTCTGAACTGCTGATCTTGGGGCTAGCAGCCCGCCGCACCAGGGCTCCTTAAAGACTGTGGAATCTCTGTGGAATCACACAGGATTTAAAGAATGCTGGAACAAGGGTTAGAAAAATCCCTTACAAGTGAAGAGAGCGCTTTGTACAACAAGTAAACCACAAAAGCTCACGACAGAAGCGTGGATTACACTCAGTGGGCCCGCAGGACAGGACAGAACTTCCCCTGTGGGTTTCCAAGACCCACCGACTCGGCACGAGGCGGAAGACTCCACTTTCTCCCCGTGCAGAACAGAGACAGACTCAGGCGAGCCCGGAGAAGTAAAGGGTGACCCCGAACCCCTGGTCTTCGTTGGAGGGAAAATCTGGTCAAGAGAGAAAGTGCGGGATGGATTTCCTAGGAGCGCCATCCTGGAGACAGGCCCAGAAAGCGGTCCAAGAAGAACCGATTTCCTAGCGGGCCAAGCAAGCGAGAAGGGAAATCCCGGAGTAGGATCATGACGGGAGTACGGAACGGAGTGATAGGCCAGATTGGCTGCAGGGTGCGCCATGGCGCCTGCGCACTGGGGCCGTCGGGGTTTACCGAGGTTAGACAGTTGGCCGGGATGGGCGCAATCGCGACGGCGGCGGCGTTCTGGGAGGGTGGGGCCGGGGAGTGCCTGGGCCCGGCGCACATGCGCACCACGGGGCGCGGCGGCGACGCACCTGCGCACAGAGACGCCGCGGGAGGGCGGGGCCTCCGGCGTTCTGGGCGCTCGGGGGATTGTGGGATAGTGGCGGCGGGAGCCGGGCGTCGGAGGCCTGAGGCGGGCTGCGGGAACCGGGTACCCCGACGGTTTGGGGAAGGGGAAGGTTGAGGAAGTGGGCCCCGGCGTCCGTGGGTGGCTGCTCGCCACTGCGGCCTCTGCGGAGGAGGGCCTCGTTCCCCGGCCGCCCTCTGCGCTTTCGCGGGGCGCGGAGCTGAGGAAACCGGGGCGACGCCGCCGGACGCCGCTCAGGCCCCGCGGCCCAGCTCGCCGTCCGCCGCCCTCGGCGTCGACGCCCCCCACCTCGCGCACCCCGTGCTCCCTCCCCGACTCGGCGGAGCCCGCCGCGGGAGGCCCCCCCATTGATCTGAGGGCGCGCGCGCGACCGCGGGAACCCCGGCGGAGGCGCCTGCGCACCGAGCGCTCCAGACCCCGGCGTCGCCCCCCGCCCCCTTCCCACCGGGCCCCGCAGCAGGGGCCGCAGCCGCCGCCGGCGGGGCGGGGGGGGCGCCCCGATGAGCCCCGAGTGCGAGGAGCCGCCGCCCCCCACGCGCAGGTGAGTGGAGCGATTCGGGGACCTTCCCCGACGCCCCCCGCCCAGCCCTAGGGTCGTCCCCCCGAGTCCCCTTCGTGACTCTTACCCTCTTCCCGCTCCGACCCCCCCACCCTTCCCTCGTTCTTTCTCGCCCCCTCCCCAGTCTGCACGTTCCT
>PVJH01021879.1:0-37695 GCA_004026705.1 Nesogale talazaci | reverse complement strand
CCGACGTTATATCTTTTGATAGCTAAGCATCATCAGCTTTCTTCACCACAATTGCTTATACACACACCTTTGTCTTCAGTGATTATATCAGGAAGGTGAGCATGCAGTGATATGATTTTTGTTCTGGATGCCTGATAACTGCTTCCATTGAT
Source organism: Nesogale talazaci (assembly GCA_004026705.1). Classification (NCBI taxonomy): domain Eukaryota; kingdom Metazoa; phylum Chordata; class Mammalia; order Afrosoricida; family Tenrecidae; genus Nesogale; species Nesogale talazaci. Next base: position 37,543 of record PVJH01021879.1, on the reverse strand, counting down.
ACCTTGTGGTTACACAGGTGAGTGTGCTTCTTCCATGTGGAATTTGTAGCCTCTGAGCTATATGGCTGCTTGTTTATTTTCAAGCCTTTAAGACCCCAGACTCTTTATCTTTGATTTCCGGGCACCATCAGCTTTCTTCACCACATTTACTTGTGCACACATTTGTCTTCATTGATTGTGTCGGGAAGGTGAGCATCAAGGAATGCCAATTTAATAGAACAAAGTGTTCTTGCATTGAGGAAGTACTTGAGTGGAGGTCCAGTGTTCATCTACTGCCTAATACTAACCCTTTAAGTATATGCACATAAATCCATTTCCCCATCATCATATCTAAGTCTATTTACATATGTTCATGCCTGTATTTAGACCTCTGTAAATGCTCTTTGTCCCCCAGTTCTTTCCTCATTTCCTTTTACTTTTCTCTTGTTCCACCGTCATTCTCAGCCTTCATTTGGGTTTCAGTAATTTCTCTCCATTACATTACTCTTGATCAATCCCTAACACCTTACCACTGATTTTGGATCACTTGTTCCCTTGTTCCTGGGATGGTCATCACCACCTCCTCCTTTCCCCCATCTCCTATGTCCCCCCAGAACCATCAGTCTCCTTATTTTCTCCTCCAGATTGTTCATCCAGTCTATCTTGTCTAGATATACTTGCAGAGATAATAATAATTATTTATATATATATATATATATATATATATATATATATATATATTTTGGCATCACTGCTTTCCGGTGGTGGGAGTAGGAGGCCCAGCCCCACTGCTGGAATTGAACCTCCGTCCCAGTGGGCCGCAGTGCCGCGCACAACCACTACGCCGCTGGGGCTCAGCCCCAGAGATAATAATATTTACCAAAAAAAAGACATTGCGAGATGAAACGACTAAAGAAAACAAAAGGATGACTACAAAAAAAAACAATGTCTAGAAAAAATATATAAATAAGTAAAATAATAATAATAACAACAGCGACAAGAGAAAACCCTGTAAATAGTTCAAAGTCTGGTCGTTGACCTCCAGGAGTGTCCCCCAGTTGAGTCAGATGGGGTGCCACATCCTGGCCCCAAAGTATCTCCTTTGGACCCCCTTAGGAGTGCCAAGTTCTAATCCTTCTGCTGCTCTGCTGCATGCCCTTGCCTTTGTGGGTGGGGTCAGACCAGGTACATTCCTGACCCTGCTTCTCCAGTGTTGTCCCCATAGGGCTTGGGGTCAGCAAGGGATGCCATATATCTTAGTGGGGCTGGACATATGCTCGGCAATGGGGCTTCTGAGTGGGGAGATCATTCCTAAGGCCAGGATGTGCTCTACTCTGTCTTCCTCCCCCTTTTTGCTCTGGTCAGACATGGCTCTCTCTCCGTGCTGCAGCGTCAGTGCTGACCTCCAAAGCAAACTCCCTTGTGTGTGTGTGTGTGTGGTGGTGGGGGGGGGTGCGGGGGCACGGCGGGGCGGGCCGAGGGGGGCAGCCATCATTTCTAAATTAGCTACTTGTTCAAGAAAAATGGTCTTTCGTGAAAAAAGTAGTTTAGCTTCTACGAACTCAAACAATTGTAGATGCTTTTCCTCATGACTACCATCTTATTGTAGCAGCAGTGGTTAATGTGTAATTCTCATTTCATGACAGAATGATAGAAAGATGTGCTTTAAAACAACTAAACATTTTACTGCTTCATCACGAATATTTTAGATGACACCAGCTTGATTTTTACCGCATGTGCCTGGCAGTGAAGAATACACTGACCACCAGGGCAGCTTGTTATACCACTGCTTTGATTTGGAATAAAACATTAGCAGTTTTACTCTCCAGTAGCACAGCTAAGAAGTGAAAAATCATTTACCATTTGTGAACCACATAGAATCATCTTGCATGCCACCAGGATATGTGAGCCACACTTTGGAAAAAGCCATTTTGGCAAGAGCCACCTACATTCAGTGCCTGCCTTTCCACAGCTCCTTCACTCCTCAGTCCACTGCACTCTGATCTCGGCCTTGGTCAGTCTACCGAAGAACCACGTAGGGCTTTTTGCCATCTTCATCTCCTGTGGCCTTTCTTCAGTGGTAATGCCGTCAACTCAATGAAGCACCTCTATTCTTATTTCCTGGTTTTCCTATTACTCCTCCTATTAAAATTACTGACTTCATTAGTTTATCTTATACTCTACCAGCTCCTCCAGTATCAGAAAACTGTTCTGGGATGACTTTATTTCATGTCATCCATGTGTTACCTAATTCTTTTAGTTGTAACTACTCAGGGTTGATGACTTGAAAATCTTGATGCTCTTTCTGGCTATTCGTTTTCCCTAGGGGCTTTCTGAGCTCTATCTCTTCATACAAAGGAGGTGGCCTGGTGGCACCATGAGTGGCATGGTGAGTTGCTCACCATAGGATCATCGATTTGAACCCACCACTGTTTCACGGCGGGCTTGCTGCTCCTGTGAAGATGTACAACCTGGCAAACCCAAAGGGGCTGTTCTGCGCAGCCTGCCCCATGTAGTTTCTGGGAGTCGGAATGATTTTTGTTATTGTTGTTCTATCTCAAAGTCAACATTTCTAGAACCAAATGTATTACTCTCTCTACCAAAGATACTTTGTTTCTGCTGACTAACAACTACTCAGACACCTAACTTGTAAACTTCAGTTTAGTAAGTGCTCAGGTAATACTGATTCTGGAGACTACAATTTGAGGGGTACTGCTCTATATGGCCCACCAGAGATATTTTTCTAGATCACAGACTTTTAAAAAAATTGTTCCCAAACTCAATTTTTTTTTTTTTTTGGCCAGGGTTTACATGTCTTTATTATCAGGGCAAGCCAAGATTTCAAAGGCTTTAAGAGTTGGCATTCAAGGCTGACCCCAGGTGGCATAGTGGTTGAGGGCGGGACTGCGGCCCATTGGGTTGGCGGTTCAAATCCAGCAGCAGCTCTCCAGGAGCAAGGCTGGGTAGCTCCTGTGACCACCAGAGGGCAGTGATTCCCTCCCCCCCCAAAAAAACCCCAAAAGAGTTGGCATTCAGCCCCTTCTTGCACATCATTGACAAAACACCAGTTGTACTGTATCTGCCTCTTGGCTCAGCCACTCTTCTTCTACTTCTTCTTTTTCCTTGCTTCCTCCTCCTCCTCCTCCTCCTCCTCCTCCTCCTCTATTCTGTTCTGTCCTCACTCTCACCTTCATTTTTTGAAAGTTTTTTCCCTAACAGTTCTATTAACATGTAATTGACATATCCTACAGTTCTATAATTCAGTCACATTAAGAATATTGTAGTCTCACCAGCAAAATCAATTTTAGAGCATTTCCTTCTTTCTCATTCTCATTAGCTCCCCATTTTCCTGCAACCTCTCCTACCATACCCCCAAGAAACCATTAATCTAGTTGCTGTCTACTGAGTTACCTATCCTGGATTTCATATATAGAAAAACAAACAAACAAACAAACCAAAACCCCAAACCAATGATAATAAAGAAAAATCTCAAATGAGAAGAAACCAGAAAATATTAAAAGCTAGACCAAATTGAAAATGAGTCAAAAAGGCATTCAAATAATAAGGTGTTAAGTTTTAAGCAATCGTCCACTTTCCAATGCACTCTGCATGACAGCAAAACTCTTCACACCCCTGCTTGGTGCTCAGAGGGTTAATCCACTGTATTTTTCTTTAACTTTTTTATTTTTTTAAACCAAAACAACTTTAACATGAATTGAAAGGGAGATCAGATGACAATTATCTTAACTACATCTGCTGATAACAAGGCTGTTCACATCACTGAGCTGTGATCAGAGGGGTTCCCTGGAGGCTTAATCCATGTGTAGACTCTGCAAATGGCTATTGGGCTTTCAGTCATCCCTAGCCTGAAATCACCCTCAATTTTGTTTGTTCTAACTTTTAGTCACTTAGATTTATTGTCTTTCAAGTGTTTCATGTATTTATGCCTGTGTCAGTGGAGAATGACTTATTTTTCATCTGTGAATCCTGTTTATGTTTTACAGTGTCTTGTTATGAGTTAAGGGATCTTCCTCAATTCTTTCTATGTTATTTTGCTACATACCTTTTTTAGTTTGACTTATGCATTATTGTTTTTGTAGAGCGTAACCTTCCTCAAAGTCATTTATGTGAGGCTGAGCCCCGGTGGCGTAGTGGTTGTGCGCGGGACTGCGGCCCACTGGGACGGAGGTTCAATTCCAGCAGTGGGGCTGGGCCTCCTACTCCCACCACCGGAGAGCAGTGATGCCCCCCCCCCCCCAAAAAAAAAGTCATTTATGTTTTGTTTAACTCTTCAAAATCATTTATGTTTCATTCATCAAGTCATTTATGTTTATGTTTTATTCATCTGTGTTTTAACACGTTTCTCAGTTCAGAAGGATGCATTAAGTACCAATTTCATGTGGGATAAAGTGATGTTATTACTATAAATAAAGGAGGGTTATTTTATCATACTTGGTAGCCCCAGAACATTTCTAGGACTATCTTCAAAGATACCTGATAACTTTTGTTGTGACTGCTATGCTAGAAAAAGGCACTTTAATTCCAGACTGATTTTGAGCTGTGATTTTTCTTGAAGCTATACTCTCTAATCTTTTGAGGTTCTTTCCTTGTTTCGTTTTTATGGATTCATCCTAGAGATTTCACATAGCATTTGGGCCCTAGAACTGTTGTGTAAATTTCAGGATTGTAATATGTTTGTGTAGAAATTGTCTCACTGCTTTCCGTTCTTTTTTTATTAGGGAATTTCGAAATGACTTTCTAGAACTTCTCAGGAGACGCTTTGGTAAACATCTTCATGTATTACGCAAATAATAATTTCATAGTAGTTTTGGAGTATTCCCAAGGTGGACAAACCTCATGTTTTGTTTTCAGGCACAAAGAGGGTCCACAACAACATTGTCTATAATGAATATATCAGCCATCGAGAGCACATCCATATGAATGCCACTCAGTGGGAAACGCTAACTGATTTCACCAAGTGGCTGGGCAGAGAAGGTAAGACTAATCGTTCTATGGCTCCATTTCAGAGAGAGAAAGAATGATCCTAGTTAATGTGTAAGTGTGCTGGTAGGAGGATAACGAGGGCAATTCAGAATTTGGGGGAGAGGATTGATTCTGTGTATTATAGTTAGTTGAATACGAATATCGAATTAGTTCTTGACCATGCGAGGATTTATCATTGTTTTCCCCTTACTTCAGGAGACTTATCACTCAGTCTTGTGTTTTTTTTCCCCCTCACCCAGTTTTAGGGTGGTTTTTAATTTGCTTTTTCTAATCATGGTAGACTGAAGAAACTTGGAAAAGAAGAGAAAGAAATTTTGTGTCACTGTATTATTTTATTCCAGTGGTTCTCAACCTTCCTAATGCCATGACCCTAATCTGTGGTGGTCCCCCAACTATAAAATTATTTTCGTTGCTACTTCATAACTGTAATTTTGCTACTGTTATGAATCGGGCCACCCCTGTGAAATGATTGTTCAAACCTCCCCCCCCTCCCCCCAATGTGTCATGACCCACAGGTTGAGAACCGCTGTTTTATTCAGTGTGTTACTTTGTTTATTCAAGGGGATCATTTAAGTTAGTAGTTAGTCTCATGACTCCATTAGATGTTAAATACCTGGACAAGTTGGGAAATTACGATGCAAAAATAACACTTCTTTGCTTAAGTATATTGCCTCATTCTAGCAATATAAAAATCAGAATATATTTTAAAGAGGTAAATCTTCCATTTCAAAGTATCTAAATGTTATCAACTTTACATAATGAAAAATTAGAGCGCAAGTGCATTTGTGTAGTTGAATATATTTAAATGAGTACATTTTAATGAAAACAGAACATTTTATTTATGCTTAGATTTAGCTATCATTGTCTAAAATTTTATTTGTCTGCTATTTTTGTAAGGCTTGTGCAAAGTGGATGAAACACCAAAAGGCTGGTATATTCAGTACATTGATAGGGACCCAGAAACGATCCGCCGGCAATTAGAGCTAGAGAAAAAGAAGAAGCAAGACCTTGACGATGAAGAGAAAACTGCCAAATTCATTGAAGAACAAGTGAGAAGAGGGCTGGAAGGGAAAGAGCAGGTAGGTCATATGGTCTAGAAGAACAGCATGAAAAGTCTTAAGATGGAAAAAAAAAAGAAAAAAGTCTTCAGATGGGAAATTGTGTTGTTGCTAATGTTCCATAATTAAAAAGAGAATGCACATGGCATAGTGTATGGCCTGGCTTATGGACTTCATGATCTTGTTAGTTAGGTAGCCTCTAGCATCCTCAGATTCCTGATCTCTAAAATAGAAGTAATATACCAATGAACACATAACTACTCACCACCAGGACACCAGGCACTCTTCTAGGCCCTGGGAATTCAAAACAAACCATCCTTGTCCTCCTGAAATGTTCATTCTAAAAGTACTGTGTGAGAGAGAAAATGCAGTCTACATAAAGTAGAACACCCCCAAAGGTTTCTTAGGCAGTGCTGTCTATGGGAAGAGTTCTAATGGAACGAGGGTTAAAACACTTGTCTGCCTAAAGGTAGGTGGTTCAAATTCATCAGCCACTCCACAGGCGGAAGGTGTTTGCTTCTGCAAGCAGTACAGTCTTGGACACTCTAGTCTTAGTTACTTCCCACGATATTACCTTTCTAGGTTCTTATATCCATTGAAATGGCAATGCAGAACTCACAGAAAAATTTCGTGATTAAAGAAGTTAACACAAGTTGTAATGCCAGTGAGAAATGCGCAGGGTTGTTTACCAGATGTAACAAAGTTCTATCACGTCTGCTCACAAATGCTCACAGAGCGTACCACTTTGCTATAAGTCTCAACTTGAAAGCATTCAACTTAAGTTGTATAGGCCAGCCAACCCAGCTTCCTGAATTAGGTGCCCAAAGGCACCCCATTCCAGTAAGCCTCAGCCCAAAGGCACACAACTTTACGTCCATGGGTCAGCAAGTCCAGCTTTCCCAATTAGATGCCTAGATGCACCCCATTCCTCAAGCTGTCCTCCTGCACAGAAGAACAACTTTACTTGCCCTGTGCCTTGGGAAGACCATCATGCTGATCCATATTCTGGCTCCTGGTTCTGCTGTTGCTCCTTGAATGTAATAGCTGTCACTGAATCCAGGAGGCCCTTGCACAGGAATCTTGGGACAGAGGATGCACGCCACTCTGAGCTCTTGCTGGTATTGAGATCTCTCCCCCTGCTCCTCAGAGAGCACATGCACAGTAGGATGGCTCTCCAGGGGATCCTGGTCAAAACCACTCAAAGGTGAATCCTAAAAGAATCTTCCCCACCTTCTTACCAGACCTGTGCAAGGAAAGGTCCTTGGATGAGAGACTTTGACTAAAAGAGCCACATTAAATTATCCACTGCCCTTGCAGAAACCCTATGGAGTAGTTCTACTCTGTCCTTAGGTCACTGAGTCCGAATCAGCTGGTTGGTGATGGATTGGGTTTGGGCTTGTCTTTTGGAGCAGATTGCTGGATTTTATCTCCCATGGAGCCCCTGGTGGGGTCACACTACTTAGCAGCTGAGCTCTGCAGCTCTATCCCACTGGAGCACCTTTATTTAGGGAAGGAGCGCAGGGGGCACCATGGTTAAGTGCATGGCTGTGAACCACACATGGTGGGAGAAAGCTGTTGCAGTCTTCTTCGTAAATATTGGTCGTTTGGGAAACCCCATGAGACTCTTCACTCTGTCTTGTGAGATTACTGTCAGTTAAAATCAACCTAAGCAAATGTTTTTTCTTTTTTCCCCCTCACATATTAGTAAAGTGCTTGATGTATATTAACATTAAGTATATAACTCAAATAATTTGTATACCTATCTATGTAACTTCTCCCCAAGTCAAGACATAGAGCATTTCCAGTTTTTTCCAAAGTGTATCAGTTCTCAATTCCCCCTCCTGCTGCCCAAGACATGACCACTCTTCTGACATACCATTTTTGATTATGTTAGTATGTTCTTAAACTTCCTATAAATAAAATCACAGTGTGCATTCTTTTATGTCTGATTTCTTCAATTCAGACATAGTGTTTGTGAAGTTCCATGATCTTTCTTATATCAGTATATTAAGTTTTATCTTTTACTGAGTAGTGTACCTTCTTATGACTATGTTATAATTTTATCTATTCTCTTTAAGGACATTTGCCTTTGTCTTCAGTTTTTGGCTATTATGAATACAGCTGCACTGATCAAATTGCATATACCATATAAACCATTTACTATAAAGAATGATAGAGGCTTTAGGGGTGGCTTGGTCAATTGGCACGACTCAGGTCACAAAGATAATGTTCTGTATCTGAGTTTGGTCTGAGATCTTAAAAAGCTTTTAAAAGTCTGTGTTAGGCTGTTTTTTAGAGAAACAAAAGCTAATGACAAGCACATAAGTATAAAAACAAATTTTATATGAAGAGAATAGCCCACCCTAGTCCAACTCAAGTTTTTGGGTCCAATGCCACCTGGAACCCCCTTCAAGCTCACACAGCTGCCTGCCAGTGAAGCAGGAAGTCAGAAACTGGAAGATCACAGGCTAGTGGATACGTGGTCAAATGGCTCCCAGGTCCACAAGAACATCCCAGTGTAGGCAGACCACATGGACCGCCAGTCCCAGACTTGAGATGCAGGCCCAACCTTGTCAAGCCAGAAGGGGAGGGGTAAGAGAGAAGCTCTTCACAGCATATCTCATGAAAAGGGTAAACCCCCAAGGAGGTGTCATCAGACTGTGACATAGGTTGGATTCTATCCACATAGATAGGGAGTCACATCTTTTAGAAATTTTCTACATTCAAACAAGAATAAGAGGGTGAGTATGATAGAACAGGAGGAAGGTCAAAGGAAAGAGAAGAAAGAAGTAGGCAAAAGCTGTAGAGGTATAAGTTACAGGCATGTATATATGTAATTATATTAACATAATGAAAGGGATAAAGCTAATGTACATATATTTATTTATATGTTGTGGGAACAGGTCCAGCACGCAGGGAAGTGAGGGAGACAGAGCCACTTTCAATCATGCACACCGGCTCCGGAAACCTGGCTCAATGACAGATCTGACTTTAATACAGCTTTCGCAAGGCTCATATAGATTTCATTGACCAATCAGATCGTACTTCCATGTTTCCAAACATTTCCTTATATGATCATAGGTTTGCAGCACGGAAACGATTGGCCCATACTGTGGCCTATGTAAATGAGGTGTTACCTTCAGAGTTATGTAAATGAGGGTAGCCGGCTGAGCCAGCTGTCCAATCACATTATATGATTTTACCATCCAATCATTATAGGATCTTAGCTGTTACTATGGGGAAATTGGAAATATTTTGATAGGCTATGTTTCAGAGGTTCAGAGTGGAAGGTTGTCAGATGAGCTGGCCTGGGATCTTATTGCAAGCGAGTTTCCAACTTCCTAAGGGTGTGGATACCCAGCAGCTTTAAGAGTACTCCAGGAGACAGAGCAGCATCCTCTACTTTCTATGTGTCTCGCCCAGATGCACAGGTCCTGCTAAGTATACCCCCACAATATGTTACATATTAAGATAACACCGGGACTTTGGGCCTCTACTCAAGGCTTCCCTAAACACAAGAACACTTTGTTCTAAACATTGTGTTCTAAGCACTCTTTGATATTCACCTTTCTAACACAACTGCTGAAGATAAAATGGGTGCATAAGCACTGTGATGAAGAAAGCAAATGGTGCCCAGCTATCAAAAGTTACAGCGTATGGGGCCTTAAAGACTAGAAGTTAAACAGGCAGTCATCTAGAAGGAAAGCAAGTAAGCCCACCATGGAAGAAGTACACCTGCTTGTGTGATCATGAGGTGTTGACAGGATCAGGTATTTAAAGATCCAAAACAAACAAATGTGAACAAGAGGGGTTGGGATGGAGACCCAAAGCCCATCTGTACACAATTAGACATCACTTACAAAAGGGTTATAAGGAAGGGGTGATTCAACCAGGGTGCAATACAGCATTGGCCAAACATATTCCTCTAGTTCTTGAATGCCCCCCCTTCCCACCCCCACCCCCACTATCATGACCTCAGTTACAAATCCAGCTAGACTGGATTATACACATTGGTACAGATTAGAGCTCTAGACATACGGAATTAAGGACAAACTGGTCTGGAACAGTAGTGGGAGGAGCAATATCATGGGTGTTGTAAGGGGTTAAGGGAGGAGGAAAGGGGAGAAAGGAGGACCCCATCATAGGTTGGATATGTAGGGGCCCCCCCCCACCCGAGGGGGATAAATAACAAATGTAGGTACAGGGAGACAACAGAGTGTAAGACACGAAACAAAACATATATAAATGATCAAGAATTCACGAGGGTGGAAGGGTGGGAAGGGAGGGGAAAAAAGGAGCTGATATCAAGGACTCAAGTAGAAAATGTTTTGGACATAACATAAGAATAAGTGTGCTTAATACAATTTAATGATGGATTGTTAGAAGATTTGTAAGAGCCCCCACTAAAATAATTCATTTAAAAAACAAACGAGTTAAGGTTATTTAAAATCTTGGTAAGTATTTCCAACTATGGAAATTTAGAAGACTCATACCTTACTCAGAGTACAATAGGGTATAATAACATTTGTCATTTTGTAACATTTTAGCTTAATATTGTTAATACCTAGCAGTTATTTTCTACTTTTCTGATAGTGTCTATGCCAAAAGTCAGGTGATAACTGACATAACATCTTATGTTTAAGTATATCTATTATTTTACCATTAAAATTATGTTCTTTTGCCTTTTTTAAATTTTTGGATATTTTAGCTAGGTCTGAAGAATTGTCTATGTGACTAGTAGAAATGATAAATATTATTTATCTGACACTGTGTGTTAGTCCGGGTAGACTAGAGGAACAAAATTCATAGACTCACATATGGATATAAGGAAAAGTTTTATATACAAGAGGAATGGGACATTGAGAAAGCATCCCCGCCCAGTCCAGTTCAAAGTCATAAGTCCGATAATAACCCAGATGCCCGATACCAGTTTATAAAGTCTCCTTCCAACTCAGGAAGTCACAGGCCAGTGGGTGCAGAATCCTGGTGCTGGCAGGGGTCTCTCCATGGTTCCTCGCTTCCAGGGCTCAGGGTCCATCAACAGCATCCAATGGTGATAGAAGCAACTCAGCTCTGGCAGGGGTCTCCATGTAGCTTCTCCAGCTTCAGAGGTCTGGTTCCATCAGAGTAAGGCCGTGTGGCTTCTCCTCCAGCTCCTTTAGCTTGGACGCTGCCATCTTGTCTATAATTTGTCGTCTCTGAAACTAACTCCCAACTACTGGGGAAGATAGCTTCTCATCTCCATGAGGGAAATATTGCGAGATTTCCCAGAAGTCTCAGGAGAAAGCCATGGCCACATGGAGGCCTCATTGGCTACTCAATGGCTATCTGCAGATTAACAGGCTAGACTCCACCCCTACCTCACAATCATGAAATTAGCATAAGCACATGCCTGCCACACACTGTGACAGGCATTATGTGTGTCCTGTATATTATTATAACTGTTTAAACTATATGTGTTATATGTATTTTAAAGATAGACTGATTAACTTTTTAGTTGATGAAACTGATGAAAATTACAGAGTTAATAGGTTACAGAGATGGATTTTATATGTAGTTTTGCTTTTATAATATTTTAGTCTTAGGTACTTAAGCATTACACTAAATTTACAATGAATCAAGGTTTTGCTTATTAAAATAACTCTCAATATAACATTTCTAAAGTTAATGACTTTGTTGTTGTTGCTTCCTGTTTATAATGTAAGAGGGTTTGATACAGAAAAGGTTTGTTTCCCCCCTTTAGACTAATTTTCAGTGGATGAACATCTGCAGTGCATGTTAATGCCTTATATAGAATCTTAGTCATTTTACAGTTGTCAGGGCTGTCTTCCAGCATTGATAGTAAACTATGTCAAAGAACTATGGAATATTAAAAGTAAATGTACTTTGGACCAAGACTTTTTTGTTTGTTTGTTTTTGCAGGAGACCCCTGTTTTCACAGAATTAAGTAGGGAGAATGAAGAAGAGAAAGGTAGGATTTCGTCTTTTTTTTTTTTTTAGTGTGGGTGTGTTTGCATTGTATAAACTAGTAGCATGTATGAGAACTTGATATTTAATATATTTGAGTCATTTTTCTATAAGATGAAAAGATAATCTTAATAAACCGAATGGAATGTTTTAGCTACAAGTGAGAAAACCTACTAAAATTAGCTAAAGCAACAAGGAAATGTCTCAAGCTATAATAAGAATCTCAGTGTGGTTCTGGATGCCATATGATCAGTCGCTAGAAACAAAGGTGACTGTCAAGATACCCAGCCACCACCCTTCAGCCCCAGCATTTTCCAGAGAGTGAGAGAACGTCACTTGTGGAATCTCCCAACAAACAAAGACATTTGTCCTTGGGGGCGCTCTCTGTCATCAGACTTCATTTTGAATGTTATTGGTCAGAATGATGGCATATGTCTCCCTAAAAAATCACTGGCAAGGGAAATGGAATCATTTTGATTGGTTTACACAATCTGAGATGCCCCCTGAGGTGAAGATGGTGTGAACTCCTCTGAGCCATATGTGAAACATATGGACACCTACCCCCCAAAACAAAAGAAACAGTACTATGAACAAAGAACCGACAAGGCACACAGCAGGGAAGCATCCAACCCTCTTTGCTTTAGCATTAGTCTAGATGGTTTTATAGGAATTTGTAAATCTGAATCGGACAGTGTTAGTCTGGGTGGACTAGAGAAGAAAGTTCATAGAGACACTTGTGTGTATAAGAAAGAGGTATTAAAAAAAAAAAAAGAGATATATACAAGAGCAGTTGAGTATTGAGAAAACATCCCAGCCCAGAACAGATCAAATTCCTAAGTCCAATATTAGCCCATATGTCTAATACCAATCTATAGAGTCCTCTTCAGAGTCACAAACCATGCAATAATGCTGAATGCAAGGAGCTCACAGCCAGTTGTGGGCAAAGTCAGTGGTGGTAGAATCCTATCCCGTTTCCAGGACTGCATCAGGGTAGGTCCATGAGGCTTTTCAGGGGGTGTCTTCCAGGAAGTCGGCCTTGCCAGTAGAGACGCCAAGGGAGTGACCCCCCCCCCCCTCCAAGGAGGAAAAAACATCTCCCAGAATTCTCAAGAGAAGGCCATGCCCACACAGAGGCCTCATTGGCTAGATCCTGATTGACAGCCTAGACTCCATCCCTACACTCTTAATCTTCAAATTGGCACCAGATTATGTAACTACAATGAGGACTATTTTAACTCATTCAAAATGCTTACAAATTTCTAAGTAAATACATTGCCTGGTTCCTTGTCTGGTAAGTCTCGCTGTAATTTCCTTGAGACATGTATGGAATAGCATATTTTGTTTCTCCTTTCAGTTACATTTAATTTGAACAAAGGAGCATGTAGTTCAGGAGGAGCAACATCGTCCAAACCAAGGTACGCCAGACAAACCACTACCTCATCCCTTCAGAATGTTCACGAAATGTTGGTAGCAGCATTGTAAAAGTAACAGCATTGTGAAGCATTTGTTTTCTGGTTGTGGTTTTCTTCTCTTAGGGCTTTTGTTTGTTGTGATTGCTTTGGGTACCAACTTTTATCTGCTTGTGATGAGAAGGGATACTTGACGGCAGGGCTTTTGACGGCAGACTCATTTTGATGAAATGTTGCTTCTGGAGAAAATATTGGTTCTCTGGAATCCTTCTCCAAGGAATGGTCCCTTTTGTGACACAGCGGTGTTTGCTCTTCTAGCATATTCTGCTTATCACCGCAAGGGTGGGAAACCTTTTTTCTGTCAAGGACCATTTGGATATTTATAACATCATTTGAGGGCCATACTCATCAAATATTTAATTAACGCATCCTTAACGTGTTGGCAGGAACTGCTGCTCTTCAGTGAGGTCTGTGATGTTAACCAGTATTGATGATTTCACAGACCTTATGTGGCCTCTGGGCTGGGATGGACATTGCGGACCCATGGTCTAAATTTTAACCTAGATGCATAGTTAAAAAAATTTTTTGTTAGGGCCTGAGCCCCGGTGGCATAAGTGGTTGAGTGCAGGACTGCGGCCCGCAGGCTTGGCAGTTCAAATCCAGCGGCGGCTCTTAGGAGCAGCGCGGGGTAGCTCCCACGACCATCAGAGGGCAGTGATGCCTAAAAAAAAAAATTTTTTTTTAACGCGCTATATTGTGATTTTTCTAAGACTTTCAATAGAAATCTCTTTCCCTTTTAAGGTACATGAACAGAAATTGGCAAACTTTTTCTTTATAGGCCAGATGGTAAATACATTATGCTTAGTTGGCCATATGTCTTTATTGCAGCCACTTAACCTAGCTGTTGCACTGAGAAAACAGCTGTAGACAGTTATGAAGTAGCAATGAAAATCCTTTTATGGTTGGGGGGTGGGGTGTCACCGCAACATGAGGAACTGCATTGAAGGGTGGCGCCCTTAGGAAGGCTGAGAACCACTGATGTAAATGAGTGAGACTGGCTGCGCTCCAGTAAAACTTAATTTCAATAAACAGGTAGCAGGCTCAATTTTGTCTACAGACAGTAGATTGCCAAACCGTGGTCTAACATGTCGTCAAATGGTTCTATCTACTTTGCGTGGGTTTATTTAATTTATTTATTTTTGGTGCTACTCTTAGATGTTTCCTGCCCTTCCCCCAAATATTTTGGCCATTTGTGATATATAGTATATTCAGTTATGTTAGGGAGATTAAACAGTGACTAAGACAAGATGCTGACACCTTAAGAAAGACCTTTATCTAATGGATTTTAGTTTTAAATTGAGTGACTTTTCTGTTCTATTGTATAGGTTTTTCTTGGTATTGTCCAGGTTTATGCCCTAACCTGTAAAGGTTAGGTGAGGACAGAGGGTAGTGCTTATTTGTGAGATCAACACTGTGTAACTTGATAAATATCATAATGTTGTGTAATAGACGATTTAAAAATTAACACTTAACATTAGATACCAAGAAATTGACCAGTTAGTTGGATTCTACATGTGGTGTATTTAAAAAGAATTTTTTTATTATTGGTGTGTTATGACCTGGAAAATGACTCAACTTATTATAATACAGATACACATACTTCATAGGCCTTTAGCACATGTCTTTATATTTTCCCGTGCTATTCATAGATATACTCCAAAATCACTATTGCTGTAGAGTTGATTTCCATTTCTAGCACTTCTACAGGCCTCATGAGAACTGCTGTTGTATCAAAGAACAACAACAAAAAAATCACACCATTGTGAAGGAGGGGGAGTGCGGAGGGGAGAGCCAAAGCCCATCTGTAGGCAACTGGACATCCCCTTACATAAAGTTCTCATGGAGGAGACGAGCCAGTCAAGGTATATAGAGTATAGCACCAATGAAACATTCAACTTTACTCTAGTTCTTTAATGCTTGCCCTCCCCTCTCCCCCTACACTATCATGACCCCAGTTCCACCATACAAATCCGGCTAGACCAGAGGATGTACACTGGTACAGATAGCAACTGGAAACACAGGGCATCCAGGACAGATAAACCCCTGAGGACCAATAATGAGAGTAGAGGTACCAGGAGGATATGGGGAAGGTCGGGGGTTGGGGGGAGGAGAGGGAAACCAATCACAACAATCTACAAATAACCCCCTCCCTGGGGGATGGACAACAGAAAAGTGGATGAAGGGAGACATTGGCTAATGTAAGACGTGGAAAAAAATTATAAATTATCAAGGGTTTATGTAGGAGGGAGGGGGAAAAACAGCTGATACCAAGGGCTCAAGTAGAAAGAAAATGTTTTGAGAATGATAATAGCAGTGAATGTACAAATGCGCTCGACACAATGGATGTATGTATAGGTTGTGATAAGAGTTGTATGAGCCCCCAATAAAATGATTTGGGGGATGGGGGTGGGGGAGAACTGTCCTTTAGAAATGGTTTCCAAGCATGTGAATCTTTGGAAGCGAGTGCCATTTCCCCCTGAGTAGTAGCTAGTGGTTTGGTACCACAGACCTTTCCGTTATTTGTGTTTCTGAGACTAACCTCATTTCTGCCCTAGAGTGACTGGTGGGTTCAGTCATTAACCTTGCAGTTAGCTGTCCAGTGCCTAACAGTTAGCAGTCCAGTGCCTAACTTGTAGCACCAGTGAAACTAATTTAACAGTTATCTCCAGTGTTTCTCAAAGTAGGCAGTACTGAAAAGGCAGATATCTTACATTTTAACCTGAATTATGGAGTGTAATATGAAAGGTTTAATTACAGGGTTGGGGGAGTACTTGTCTATTAATTATTATTATTATTATTTCCAGAAAAAGCTGCCGTAGGTCAAATAAGTTTAGGAACTTATCTTAAGCGTAAGGAGCGCTCTACTAATCAGAGCTTGATTTTCTTTTAATCTTCATGTTAGCTTTATGCAAGTATGTCACCTTTGATTCAGTTTTGGTAGGTAAGACAAATGTTTAGGCAGGTCAGATTGATTTCGCCAGCAAATATCAGTTGAGCCTGTAAAGATAGTTACTGGTGCTTAAAAGAGGGGGACAGTGTGGTTCCTGCCCTGCTCTGAGAGAGGACTCAACGTACAAATGATTAAGAAGCATTTATCTGTGTGTAGTTTCTAATAAGCTTGGTTCTTCTTTTCTTCAGTTCCCTGGGGCCAAGTGCATTGAAGGCCATAGGGAGTACAGCCTCGGTGAAAAGAAAGGACTCTTCCCACAGCTCAGCTCAATCCAAAGAAAAGAAGAAAAAGAAATCTGCACTTGATGAAATCATGGAGGTACAGTTTAAGAACAAGCTCAGTGAAGGAAAGATGTAATTCAGACCCAAGGAAAATTGCATCATTCTGCAATTCTTGGATGAGTATTAAATTGGGAAATTCGACCTGCTGGTTTCGGAAAGGAAACCTAGCGGCACTTCTCTCTGAACAGCATGGGTGCCGCACTCTGAAGGTTTATTTTCTTGCTCATAGTGCTGTCGTTGAAACTCACTGTGCGCTATGGTCAGCACATTCAGTTACAAGGACTGTGTTCTAAGTGAAGGTAAACAGGAAGTCTGTCTTCTGTCTGTGGCTCGTGTCCTCCATAAGACTATCAGAAGGGGCCCCATGCATCGGAGCATAGTTGGCACAGAGGTTAGAGAGAGGAGCAAGGGGAGCCTTATGGAAGCTCTGCCTGCCCCAGTAGGCATCTCCTCAGGTTCATTCCAGGCACAGGGGAAAGCCAGCTCCACATACTGTGGATATCATACAATGCTACATTTGAACGATTCTTTGTTCCCATTTTCTCCTAACCCCCGGCTCAAACCCTAGTAAACTTTTTTTAAATCATTTTATTGGGGGCTCGCACAGCTCTTATCACAATCCATACATCCATCCATTGTGTCAAACACATTTGTACATATGTTGCCATCAACATTTTCAAAATATTTTCTTTCTACTTGAGCTCTTGAGATGATTTTTTTTTTTTAACACTTGAAAAGATACAATTTTGGAGGGCGAGGGAGGGGAAAAATGAGGAGCTGATACCAAGGGCTAAAGTAGAAAGAAAATGCTTTGAAAATGATGATGGCAGCAAATGTACAAATGTGCTTGACACGATGGATGAATGTATGGATTGTGATAAGAATTGTATGAGCCCCCAATAAAGGTATTTAATAAAATTTTTAAAAGATTTGTACAATCATCACCATCCAAAAAAATGTGATTTTTTATACTCATGAATGAAAAAATGCTCATGTTTACATTCATACCAATATGGGAAACAGTTGATAATGAATCATACCTAACATTTATAAGGAAGACACAGCATTGTGTGTCTAATTGGTTATCTGTGGATACCAGAGGCGGGAATCACTAGCTAGAATTTGAATTTTAGATATGGAGCAACACCTTCTGAGAAGAATCACATCAGTTAGCAATAGTCACTTTTTTCCCAATAATTTTACTAAGTCACTTATCCTTTATTAACAGTCATTTATTATTTATAAAATAATATATACATAGGAATGTTAGTGATTGCTGACTTTATTACTTTTGCTAAGTCACTTTATTTTCCTTACATTGAATACAAAGACATAAAATTTAATAGGGAGAAAAATATGTCTTCATCATTCACAATAAAAAGGTCTGCATCCTGCTGCTGGCCTGGACATATTTTGCAATTAAGGGAGCACTTAATGGTTCACGTGGGTCATTTTCTCTTTTTGACTCTTACCCACTGAAGAGAATCTCTTGTACACTTGGTAGCAGAATTTAACTCCATGGGAGCGGTGTTGGACTCAACCATTTTTGTGTTATTCCCCAGATCTCATAAAGTAAGAAAAGATCCTATACCAGGAAATATTACAACCATGCTGTTCAGAAATTACATCTGTTGGCTCTTTAGTGTAAGCTAGGAAAGAGGGCCCCTTCCTGAGGACACAGATACAAGTATTATTATGCTCTAGAGATAGCCGAGTTGATATTGTGTCTCTATAATGAAGATGGGATACAAATTGAGGCCACTGCCCTCTTAAGAAACTTCTACAACTTGTCTCGGTTCTTACAGTAACAAGACAAATTCCTTTCTTGGCTGAGTTTCACCATCAAGGTAGATTATCAAATTGAATCAAGTTTAATAACAGGTATTCCATCTCTAGAGGACATAACAACTGCATGAAGTCCTTCATTCCTTGGCAACTTTTTATGCAGGAATCACTCCAGGTCATTTGCTATCAGGCCCCTTCTCCCAGAGTCTCCATCACCACGCCTGGGCTTTAACTCCCCAAGATGCCCGGGTTCTCTCTGCTTCTGCTTCAGGGGCAGCCTCAGACACAGATTCTTCTGTAAACAGTCATCTCATGACTTATGACCTCTTCTAAGAAACTATCCATCTTTTTACTGCCTCTTTAAATTTACCTATCCTGGATTTCATTTTTCAATATATGTGCTGCCGAAGCGAGCACATAGCCTCGATTTCATATAAAGAAAATCAGACCCCAAACCAACACACAAACAAACCCAATAATAACAACAAAACACAGAAAGACCTCAATCCACAGAAAGCAGAAGATAATCAATAATTTAGAAAAATTTAAATGCACCGAAAGAGAAAACAAATGATGTTAAAGTAGAGCCTAACTATATCTGCCTTCATTCACTTTCAAATGCACTCTGTCTGAGGGCAAGGCTGTTTACATCCCTGGTCCATGGCCCAAGGGAATACGATGGAGGCTTACTCCCTGTTGTGACTCTGCAAATGGATTTGGGCCTTTCACTGGGATTAATGTGCAGCAGTTGAGAAAGAGAACGCATGACACCGGGCTCTAATGGACCGGCAGTGCTTTGTTTCTTTGGTCACCATTTGGTCACACTTCTCTTGGTTTTATTTTCTTTCCTGTCTTTCACAAACTTTATTAACATTATCACATAGTTACAGATTGTCAACAGACTGTGTGCCTTTCCATTTTGTGTGAAAGTGTCATCTAAGTATTGTGTTTTATCACATGAAAATACCTCTTGTTTTCTAGTTCTAGTCACAGAACAGGAAGCTGGATGAGGGCAGGGTTTTATTGGCTGTTAGCCTTGCACTGTTGACTAAATAGAGATTTTTCTCTTGGTCACTAACTTTTTTATAAATCCAGGGTTTATTTTGATAAAAAATTAGTTACAAATAGTGTTTTATTTTTTTTTACTAGAACTTTTGAATCATAGTTTTGATCCTCTGTAAAGTATGAGTTTCATAGCATTCTTCTGTTAATTACATGGCATGTGAAAGTGATATTTGAAATAAATTGGAGCTTATAAAAAGATAATTTTATGAAGGTTTTATGTATTCTACAGATTGAAGAGGAAAAGAAAAGAACTGCCCGCACGGACTACTGGCTGCAGCCTGTAAGTGTTCAATTGGAGTTTCTTGAGCTCCAGGTGCACTTTTTTTTTTTGGGGGGGGGGGGCATCACTGCCCTTTGGTGGTGGGAGTAGGAGGCCCAGCCTTTGCTCTGTGGAGCTTGAATTGAACCGCCATCCCAGTGGGCTGCAGTGCCGTGCACAACTACTACGCCACTGGGGCTCAGCCCCCCAGATGCACTTTTGAGTGAATCATCTATATAGCATTTAGTATAAACACTAAAAATTCCAAACATCTGTAAATTATTTAATATCAATTTTTAATTTACAAGGAGACTTCAAAAATTTTGGGAGGAAAAAGGAATGAAAAGGAATGGATTAAAGGCACCTTGAGTAGCTTAATTGGATTTTTAATATAATCTTTAAATATTGGTGCCACCTGTGTTAGAAGATGGCTTTCTGTTCTTCACAAGCCACTAATGTTCTGTGAGTTCAGGACAAAATTCATTAATGGAACCTTAAACTGAAACCTGAAGTTGTTTTCAATTTTTCCTTCTTCCAACAGCGTTAGTTTTTTGTCTGTTTGTTTTTTGGCATCACTGCCCTCTGGTGGTCGTGGGAGCTACCCAGCCTTGCTCCCGGAGAGCTGCTGCTGGATTTGAACCGCTAAGCCAGTGGGCCGCAGTCCCGCACTCAACCCCTTACGCCACCGGGGCTCAGTCCCAAACAATGTTATTGACATATAACTCATGTATCATACAGCTCAAAACGTTCAGTCACATGGAGAAGAGTTCTACAGTCATCACCACATTTGGTTTCTTCATTCTCTTTTTAAAAATTCGCGTCACTGCCCTGGTGGGAGTAGGAGGCCCAACCTTGCTCCTAGAGAGCTGCTGCTGGATTTGAACCGTCAACCCTGTGGAACACAGTCCTGCACACAACCACTGTGCCACCAGGGCTCAGCTGTTTTCTTCATTCTTGTACTCACTGTCATTGGCTTTCTATTTTCCCCCAACCTCCCCTGCCATATATTCCCAAGGAACCATTAAGTCAGTTACTATCTCTTTGGTTTTATGTTCAAATTTATTTCTAAAATAAAGATGGTGATTTTAGAAATGGAATTTAAAAGGTAGAAGTATGATTGTAGAAATATGAGTATTAGTAAAAAAAAAAAGTAATTGGAACCAGAGTTCCAGTTCATACATACATGGGTTTATTGCACACAAAGCATTTTTAAATATGTCGCTGCAATCTGTGGAGAGCTGCAAACAAGTTCTCTTAGTAATAACCCTGTTATAGTCAGTCTTGTGAGACTATAACAAAACTGGCCTAAACCAAATTGGCTTCAGAGAGAATCAGGTGGGCCAGGAAATTCAAGGCAGAGAGTTGAACTCAGAAGCTTAGTGTTTCCGAAGGGGCAATCTTGCTAGATCTTCTCGAAGGACATAGTATGATCATGAGGGCTTATTAGGAAGAATCCTTGAGAAATGGAAAACTGCAGGGGTGAGAAAAAGTCTAGCAACGTGTTGCAGAGATTTTGTTTTTCTTCTGTTACAGTGCCCTGCTCATTCTTTGAGCACAGCAAGGGCTGTCCTATGAGAGTCTCATTGGGAAACATTACCCCGTCTGTCCCACAGCCCAGATCCTTGCACTACATCTCCATCTAGGCTTATCTGAAGACGGTATTTCCATCTCTCAAACCTTACCCCAAAGAATTCTGTGCTCTTAGATTTGCACCACAAGGGCATCTTCACAAGATTCAAATCATGTTCTTAAGTGTTCTTTGAGCTTCGCAAACAAAAAGACTTCACAAGGGCCAGGATCCGGGCTTCACAGGTTGATATGTTTAGTGAAGGGTTCTGTGATTCTTGACTTACCCTTGTGGTTAATGAACTTAGAACATGTGGCCCATGTTGCTATTGGGTACCTTGTAGTCAGTTTTGACTCATGGCAACCCAGCCTTTCGTGAAACAGCATGAAACATTGTCTGGGCCTGTGGCGTTCTTTGTGGTCAGCAACCCAGCCTGGTAATCCACTATGCCACAAGGCCTGCCATGTGACCTTCTTTTAATATTAGTGTTATATTCTTTTTAATATTATAAAAGTTGTTTTAATTAAAAAAACCCTGGTTTTAACATGACAAAACCAGGGAAGTCTTGTGTTTTGTTATTTACTAATTTTTAAAATGACTGCTTACTTGCACTCCATATGGGATTTACCGATGTGTGAAGTTTTCAGAGTACCTGACCACCTCTATGGAGTTGATTCTGACTTTTAGTTGCAATGTAAGACAGAATGGCTGAGCCCCGGTGGCGTAGTGGTTGTGCGCGGGACTGCGGCCCACTGAGATGGAGGTTCAATTCCAGCAGCAGCTCCACAGGAGCAGAGGCTGGGCCTCCCACTCCCACCACCAGAGGGCAAACAAAAACAAAGAAGAGAGCTGCTCCTTGGGATTTACAAGACTGCTGATCTTATGGGAGCAGTCAGCCTTGTCGGTCTGCTGTGGATTTGAACTGCGGACCTTGCTGTTGGCAGTTCAGTGCTAAACCCACAGCATCACTCTCCCTTCTCAAGGTATCTTATTCTTAATGAACTTGTTTGATCAATAATGGCAGGCTGAAAAGATACACACATACACACACACACACACACACGTAAATTTTTTTATTTGAGAAATAAGTTCAACAATAGACCTGAATTGCAGATTAAGAAACTCCAAGTCCTAATGAAAGTATTCATAGTCACTCTACCAGCTGGAGAATAATCCCAATTACATGCCATAGAATTACAGGCTTATATATTGGGAAACATTCCTACCTGGTGATGATGTGACAGATCACGAAACAACTTATCTAATATGGAAATTCCTATTGTATTACATGGAAAAAAGTACTCTAAATTATTTCACTTAATTCTCATAACCACTTTGTAAGGTAGTTACTATTATTCTCATTTGATAGGTAAGGGAACTGTTATAAGAGTTGAGTAATTTTCTCATGGTCATTTAATGAGTGGAGAGCTAGGATTTCCTTTAACAATATGACTTGTTTGGTTGTATCTTCAACTACTAAACTGTACCACCTAAAGTACAGTTAAGCCACTGAGTCCATTTTGACTCATACTGACCCCTACAGTACAAGGTAGAACTGCTCCTATGGGTTTCTGAGACTAAATCTTTCAATAGAAAACCTTATTTGGGCTGAGTCCTGGTGGCATAGTGGTTGAGTGCGGGACTGCGGCCCACTGAGTTGGCGGTTCAAATCCAGCAGCAGCTCTCCAGGAGCAAGACGGGGCCTCCTACTCCCTCCAGAGTGCAGTGATGCCCCCACCCCCAAGCAACCTTATTTTATTGTTCTCCCTTAGAGAGGCTGGTTCTTTTGAACCTCTAATGCAGACCAGCACTTAACCCAGCCTAAGGCATAACCCACTGTACTGCCAAGACTCCTTCTAGCCTAATGAATCTAATTTGCTGACAAGTTTGAATCATTGTAAACACAAAGGTTATTACATGGAATGGAAAGCCTAATTTTCTTTCTTACACAATTAGCAAAGGAACAAATTGTTCATTTTTTTGTGAGTTATGATGTGTTTTTCCCTTTATATTAGCTGGTATTGTAATAGTAATAATTGTATATATTGTTTACGAAAACATAACCAAGAATCTTGTTTAAAGCCATATTTTAGATTGAGTCAGAATTTACAGATGGGTCAGAATTTACAGATCAGTTTTACATTCATCGAGTCATACGCATTTTGTTCGTATCACTGATTTTGCAACCCCTCCGATATACCATCACTAGCCTGACTGCCTCCCCATGGTTCCTATATCCATTTCACTATTGTTCCTAAACTTTCCTCCTGCCTTCTGAACTTGGTCCATGGGTAAATGCTGCCCTTTTCATTTTGAACACTTGATAACTCTAATGTGATTGTTCCGTTTATTGATATTTTGTTTTACCGAAAATTGAGTTGTGGGGTGAGTTCCTTTCCAGACCTAAAAGGTGACTTAAGAACCATCGCTTTCAGGATTCGATCAGTCTCTATCTGACCAGGAAGCCTGGTCTTTTGTATGATTTTGAGTTTCATTTCATATTTGTCTCCCACTCGTTGAAGACTTTCTGTAAGAGCATTGGTAGCTGGACACCATCTACCGGTAGTTCTTCTGGCTTCAGTGTCATGGAGACTATTGGTCTCATGGTCCTTTCCATTGGTCTAACTTAAAGAATTATTAACTAAAATTTCTTAGGTATTTTGAAAATTTTAGTGCTTCATACTACCTTAGTTGAATCTCTTGAGGTGAAGTATCAATTTTCATTAATTTCTCACGTGCTTCTGATATCTCCCCCTGGTTAAGAACCATGGATTGAAAGGAAAAAAGGTAGGACAAAATATTCAAAAATTTAATTAGCCTTACATTCTTTGGGTCTAAAAAAACCTTTTGTATTGATAATCTTTTGATTGAATTTTATTTTATTTTGATGTCTTATAAATTCTGGGTTTTTTTCCCTTAACATTTCTTACTGAATGCTGTATGTTAAAAGTGAATCTCCCACAAATAGTGCTCTACTGAATCTGCCTGCCTGTTTCTTAAAATAGACAATGTATTTGTGAAATTCACAAACAGTTCATAGAGACAAGCTCGTTAGACTTTATTTTTTTATTCCAGAAAAGAAAATTGTGAACAGATCCATTGTAGCAAGAGTCAAGAAGTTTAAGGATACAATGAGTTGACTTCATATTATTGTAATAGGGATCCCTAAATGCCCTTTGAGAAACTTAGCCCAGAATTCTTATTTGTTCGCTTCATTTGCCAAGTTGTAGTTGTGTAGCCCCTCACTGCCATGGATCCTGACCCTGGTGGCATGGTGGGTTATGAGTTGGGGAGCTCTAAATGACCAGCTGCTTCAGGGCAAAGATGAGGCTTTCTACTCACCTAAAGAGTGAACCCAGGGGGCTGAGCTGGTGGCGTAGTGGTTGTACGCGGGACTGCGGCCCACTGGGTTGGAGGTTCAAATCCAGCAGCAAGGCTGGGCCTCCTACTCCCACCACCAGAGGGCCGTGCTCCCCAAAAAAACAACAAAAATAAAATGAAAAAGAGTGAACCCAGGACAGATGAACCCCTTGTGGCCAGTAGTAAGAATAGAGATACTGGATGGATGAAGGGAAGGTGGGGTAGAGAGGGGGAGCCAACTACAGGGATCTATACATAACATCCTACCTGGGGGACAGATATTGGTGGAGAGGGCGAGGGGAGACATGGGGCAGTATAAGTTATGACAACACAATTATAATTTATAGATTATTGAGTATTGGTGGAGTGGGGAGCAAGGATGGAGGGGGAAAGATGAAAAGCTAATGTCGGACTCAAGTGGGAAAGTGGAGGTTTGGAGAATGATGACAGCAGCAGGCATGTGAAGGAGCGTGGCACAATATATGTATTTATGCATTGTGAAAAACAATGTACAAGCCCCCAATCAAATGATTAAAAAAAAAAAGAACTTTGTAAATGAAAAAACACAAAAAGTTGCTGTGTTAGAAACCCACAGGTGTAGTTCTGTCCTGTCCTAAAGGGTTTTCCATAAGTTGGAATCAACTTGATGGCAGTGAGTGAGACGTCCATAAGTGGTGCAAGTCAGGTGGCTAAGCTAACTGAACTCTGGATGGTTTGAACCCGCCCAACGCTGACTCTGAAGATGAGCGTGGTGATCTGCTTTTGAAAGGTAACAGCCTTGAAAACTGTGGAACAGTTGTATTCTGTACATCAGGGGCTGCCATGAGTCAGAATTCACTAGATAACCATTAACAAGTAAGAGGCTAAGCAACTTGACATGCTTTCTGAAGATAGGTTTTTAGCATAGCTTAACCGGGTTACTTAGGATTTCTGGTGCTGCCGTGGGTTGGACATAGGGCTGCTAATGGCAAGGTCTGCAGTTTGACCCCATCAGCCAATCCACGGGCAAAAAGCCAGGGTGACCAACGTCTGTAAAAATTGACATTCTCAGTCTGGTGACATCGGCGGCTCTGCACACAAGGCTGTGAACCACCCACAATGGGCCCACACAGGAACCCTGGGGAGCAGTTCTTCTTAGGTCCACGAGTCAAAACTGACTCAGGGGATGTGTGTTTTGTCTGTTTAGCCAATGAGGTACTTGAAATCTCTTATATTCACACGAAGTAGTCAAATGCAGAATCGCTGCTGGGAGTAGAGCCATAAGTCAGTCCACCTTTTATTGTCATCCTTTCGAAAGCTAATCAGGAAAACAACCTAGGAATCCACAAATTCAGACTTCATTAATATGAAACAACCCCAGACTTCTTGTTCATTAGAGAATTAGATGTTCAGAAGATAAATACTTTTAGCTAAAGTTAAATCTGGAAGAATCCTCTATGTATTAATCTAAGCAACATAAGGAGAAAGTAACGTTATGAAAAATGTCATGCATAACATCCAAGGCTGAATTTCTTGCAGTTTGCTAGTGAGACCTTTGTAATTTGAGTTTTTATACTGAATACTAGCAGTATAATATTCAAGGAACCTTTAAGTTCCTTGAGTGGAGAGAAAGAAAGGTCCTCTCTATGAAAGACATGATGAGCTACTAAGATTTTACAGGTAAAAGTCCTAGATTTCAAGAAACCTTCACTATGAAAAATAGCCATTGGGGTGTGTGTGTTTGTGTGTGTGTGTGTGTGTGTGTAACTGTTGAGTAAAGGAAAAAGAAGGCATGAAAGGTTACCTATGAAATATTTTGCCATTGTCGGAAAGCTTTAGTGTGCAGTAGTTTGTGTTTATTTTATTGATTTGACAGGTGCTACTGCACAATTGATTATATCCATCAAGTTAGGTGTGTACCTGTCCTCACCCTTCTAACTGCGTCTTCCTCCCTCCCTAACTATCACCTTGCTGTCCCCGATCTAAGCTTTCTAGTACTCGATAACCTCTTATTCAGTAGTGTACATGATTTCATACGAAGGAGTAAGGCAAGAAAGTTTATTGTCTTTCTTATTTTTGTTTTTAAGGAAATTGTTGTGAAAATTATAACCAAAAAGCTAGGAGAAAAATATCATAAGAGAAAGGGCATCGTGCAGGTAAGGACACAAAGCTCTGTGTGGAACTATAAAGAAGCTGGTGGGCGGGGGAGCTGTTTTGGTAACTGCTTAGGTGGGGCTGCGTGTCGGCGTCACTGAGGGTCTTGACGGCTCTGTAAAAGCAAAGTGAAACTGACAATTGTTGGAAAACCATTTCATTTCCCACCATAGTGTACGTTTACCCTTAGTCTGGTTTTTTACTTGGACAAATCACGTATGGATATATGATACCTCATCAATGCATCTTGTACATAGCTTGATAGTCCTTGACATTCCCTTTGTTAATGATAGGCAGTGCAATCAAACCCCCGAAGTCAAAGGAAGTGTTTCCTGTGTTTTGCCTGGTCTCATAGGCATGTCTATTATGACTGCCCTAGGATTTTAGTTTATACAAACACGCAAGT
The DNA here is from genome assembly GCA_004026705.1 of Nesogale talazaci. Classification (NCBI taxonomy): domain Eukaryota; kingdom Metazoa; phylum Chordata; class Mammalia; order Afrosoricida; family Tenrecidae; genus Nesogale; species Nesogale talazaci. Next base: position 10,260 of record PVJH01021879.1, on the reverse strand, counting down.
TGTTATTTCCCTTTTGTTTTCCTAAATATTCTAGCACCTGCCCTTGCACATGCATAAGTTGCTCTTCTTCAAGATTTTAAGTGGGACAAACAACCCCTCTTGTTCTTTAGGTCTGAGAATCTCGCTCAAAGATCACTAGCCTTTTTATTGTTATGTCCAGTCGAGTGGAGTTCTTGATTGAGGCTCATATACCAAGAAATTGTAAATAGGATCTAGAAAATTGTGCCATTTTCAGAAGCAAACGACTTTTAGTTTTTAATTTGAATATGATTTGTTTTTTCATTTTAAAAATTAAACCCATTTTACAAAAGTTTTCCTTTTATATGACAGGAAGTAATTGACAAATATACAGCTGTTGTAAAAATGATTGATTCTGGAGACAAGCTGAAACTTGACCAGACTCATTTAGAAACAGTAATACCAGCACCAGGTAAATCTTTTTGCAGTATATTTAATGTGCACACTATCAAAATGGATGATTTCATTCTTAGTATCATATTTTTTAATATTACTTGATGGTTCCCCTTTTAGGAATAAGTAACCTAATTGATCCTTATTGGACTTCAGCATTAAATTTCATCTATTGTCTGTTTTAGGAAAACAAATTCTGGTTTTGAATGGAGGTTACAGAGGAAACAAAGGTACCCTCGAATGCATCAATGAGAAGACTTTCTCAGCGACTATACTTATTGAGACGGTACGTATTTGCATCAAGACATCTTTTTAAAATCATTTTAATGGGGGCTCATGTAACTCTTAATTTTATTTTTAATCATTTTACTGGGGTTCGTTTCTCACAATACATGAATACATATATTGTGCCACGCTTCTTCGCATGTCTGCTGCTGTCATCACTCTCCAAACCCCCACCTTTCCACCCGAGCCCCTGACATCAGCCTCCCATCCCTTCCCCTCCATCCTTGCTTCCCACAACCCTCAATACTCCATAAATTATTATTGTTTTGTCATAACTTACCCTGCCCAATGTCTCCCCTTGCCTTCTCCACCAATGTCCGTCCCCCTGGCTCATATAACTCTTATCACGATCCATATATAAATCTTTGTGTCAAGCACATTTGTACATTTGTTACCATCATCATCCTCAAAACATTTGCTTTCTACTTGAGCCCTTGATATCAGCTCTTCATTCCCCCCCTCCCTATGCCCCTCCCTCATGAGCCTTTGCTAATTTATAAATTATTATTATTTTGTCATGTCTTACACTGTCTGATGTCTCCCTTCACCCACTTTTCTATTGTCAAGACATTTAAAAAACTTTTTTTATTAAAAGATCATTTTATTGCGAGGGCTCTTCTAGCTCTTTTTTGGGGGGTCGGGAGTGGGGGGCATCACTGCCCTCTGGTGGTCGTGGGAGCTACCCAGCGCTACTCCTGAGAGCCACCGCTGGATTTGAACCGCCAAGCCCTCGGGCCGCAGTCCCGCACTCAACCACTTACGCCACCGGGGCTCAGCCCACTCTTCTAGCTCTTATACAGTTATTATATCAATCATATCAAGTAATTTGTACATATGTTGCTATCATTATTTTTTAAACATTTACTTTCTATTCAGCTCTTTGTATCAGCTCCTCCTCCCTTCTTCCCTCATGACCCCTTGATAAACGATAAATTTTTGTTATTTTCATATCTTATACTGACCAGTCTCCCTTCCCCGGTGGTTTCTGTTGTTCATCCTGTGGGGGTGGGTGGCGAGGGGCGGGAAGAGGAGGGAATTGGTGGTTATGTGTCCTTCATTATGATTGGTTCCCCCTTCCTCCCCACCTCTTCCCATCTTCCCCTTACCCGCCTGGTATCACTACTCCCATTCCCGTTCTGGGATCCTGTGTGTCATGAGCTCTTACCTGTACCTGTGCACATGCTCCAGCCTATCCCTCAGTGAAAGGCAGGACTGGGGTCATGATAGTGGGAGGTGAGGAAGCCTCAAGGAACAAGAGGAGTATCGTGTGTTTCATCGGTGCTTTACTGTGTCCTGGTTGACTCATCCTTTCCTCGTGACCCTTCTGTGAGGGGATGCCCCACTGCCTATAGATGGGTTTGGGGGTCTCTGCACTGACCCCCGGTTCAAGACAAACATTTTAAAGTGCTTTGAAGACATACCATTGTTCTTTTTTCATCTGTGTTTTATTTTAAGAGTTTGAGTCTTTTGTTTGCCTTCTCTGCTATTGCTTGGGAGAAGGCAATCAGTAGAGGAGAGGGATGCATAAACTTAAATTCCCTCCTGATGGTCATCAGTAAAGCATCTTACTCTCCAACAAGGACAGAATAAAACCCGAAGAGTACAATTTATAGAAATAATTTAAGAAATGACTATCATTCCCCATTTCTATTTTGATCTATGTAAGAATTTTTATATAATATGTACAGTTTTGATTCCTTATTTTTTTCTCCTCATACTTACTATAAAACTGTTTGTGGAGCAGAAACCTAAAGCCCATCTGTGGACAATGGAGCGTCCCCCCACAGAGGGCCACAGGGAGGGGATGAGTCCATCAGGGTGCAATAGTGCACCCAGGGATCACACACACTATACACCTGATCCCTTCAGGCCTTCTCGCCCCCACTATCAGGATTCCAGGGCTGCTCCCCACTCTGGACTAGGTGGAAGCATCATGATACCAGGAATCCAGGAACAGGAGTGGGAATAGAGACATCAAAATGGGTAGGGCGAAGGTGAGAGGGAGGGGGGCAACAATCACAATGAATGGCACATAACTACACACCCCCATCTGAGGGGAAGGGAGACTGGGGTCAGTGTGAGATATGAAAATAATAGCAATCTATAATCTATCAAGGGAACACGAGGGTGAAAGGAAAGGGAGGGAAAAAGGCGCTGATCCCAAGTGTTCAATGCAAGGTTGATGTCTAGAAAATAACAGTGACAATATATGTACTAATATGTTGGATAACAAGATTTATAAGAGCCCCCAATAAAGTGATCTAAAATATATATATATAACTTACAAATATAAATGTTTAATGATTCATTTTCTTCCATAAAGAATGGCAGAGATCAGTAAAATAATTAAAAACTAATTAAAAAATCTCTGTTTATCCCACGACCACCAGAAGGCAGTGATGCACACCCCCCCAAAAAAAATCTCTGTTTAAATAAAATTAATTATTGACTTAATACTGACAGCTTTTATAAGTGAGGCCAAGTGAGGTCTAAGCTGTCTTCTGAAGTAACGATCTTGCCTTTCACCTCATTGCCTACTTCTGTAGATCTCTCCATGTATTGTACCATCCATCTTCCTCTCTGACAGGATGTTGTCATCTCCACTACAGTGATATTTTAGTGTCTTGGGCACCGGAAAATCTTTTGAAAGTTTGGGCTCTATAAACTGTTGCACGTAATTGCCAAATTACAGATGCTCTCGTGTGGATTTCATAGGTTCCCTAAACCACCCATGGATAGATTTCATGTGTACCAGAAGGGTTTCTAGGAAAACTATTCAAGTCCTTATTTGAAAAAGGGAGTATTTATGTGAATTAAGCTATTCTCTGTCTTCCTGGATGAATGAAGGTGTTTCAAAAATGAAAGCATAGTACCATGGAAAGGGTCTAATTTAGCAGATTTTTTAAAAGATTTTTTTCTTTGCTATGATCCATGTGAACCAAGGAAAATGCCATATCTCTTTTTCGTTTATTAATACTAAAATTTAGATGCTGCTTTATATTTTCATCTAAGGAGCATACAAAACAATTAATGGCTATTGAGGACTTTCTTTGTTCAATCAAGATGTCTTTAGCCCAGTTGATAAGATTTTTGAGAGCTAATTTTCTCTCTCATTATATCTCCAAAGCTTCATTTCTCTGGTGCATTAACCTCTTCCAAATAACCATGACTGTGCTAGAGATGAACAGCCTGCTGTTTAGAGATAGGCATATATGATGCAGCACCTCAGTTTTCTAAACAGAATTAGGCAATTAGGAGAAAGGCAAGTTTCTGATCTTTCCTTCTGAAGACAACTGGTGAAGACACCTTACTTTAATTCTTTAAAACTCCCTATACTGCCATAAAATTTATATGCAAATCCACATGATTAGCTTTTTGATTACGAAGCAACAACCTACCTTCGAGGAAGAAACCCACCTGTTGAATGTTTCTCTGTCTTTTTTGTTCTGTAAACTCCCCACATAATGCATGTTATGTTTGGCCCCAAGTCTTGTCTGAGTCACACCACAAAGCACACAAATATTTAAATCGATTTCTCTTGCTATTTTAAAAAGATTTAGTGTCATCGTACTTGGCATTTGCTAATAGCTAGTATTCAAAATCACTCTTAACTTTCTAAATTATTTGTTTAGTGGCCAAATCTATGGCATTCATCTGACTTCCTGGATTTGTTATTCTTTAATAAAAGTATAATTGACTTTTAAATGTGATACTGAAAAAAATCAACCTGGGTCATGCTTTTCCTGGAAGCTTTTTTCCTTAACTACAATCATCATTATATATTGGAAAAACATTTTTAAAGGGCTGCTATGTTTTCTCAGTAAACAAAAGTCAAAATTTTAGTCTAGAGATAATTTTATTATAGAGTGGACCTCACAAAGTTCATGAAAAATTCAAATTAGAAGATAATGGAATTTTTCCATGAACTTTTTGAAACCCCTCCCCATTAAAAAAAATCATTTTATTGGGAGCTCTTACAGATACAACAATTTATAATTCAGTTAGGTCAAGCATAATTTCATAATTGCTACCACCATTAGTTTCAAAACATTTTCTTCTTGATATCAGCTCCCCTTTACCTGCTTCCCCCCCCCCCCCGATCCCTTATTATAGTATTATTATTTGCCATATCTTACACCATCCAATGTATATGTCCACCTGGAGTTCTCTGTTATTTGTTCCCCTCGAGTGTGGTTATACACTCACCGATATCAAACCCAGCCCCACCTGCCCTCCCATGCCCTCAGGGAATCTCCCCTTACTGTTTCTAAAGGGTTATCTAGCATGGCTTTCATACATCTAACACTCCTAATTGTACAAATGAACATACACAGATCTAACAAGATTAACGAGATAAAATAAAGACCATTAAAAAAATAAAGACCATAATGGTAAAGGGAGGAAATATTCAAGAACTAGAGGATAGTTACAAGGTTTATCAGTACTATATGACTCCCTAGATTTATCATCCCTTCCACGTGGCCCTTCTGTGAGGGACTGTCCAATTATCTCAGAGGTGGTGAAACCTCCTTGTAGTTATCACTGTCCTCATTTTATATTTTAGCCAAAATATTTAATAAAAACAGTACAAAAGCCCAAACAGTTGTACTCATACTCCTGTTGTTACAGATACTGTCCTAAGCCATTCCCTAACACTTGACAAGTCACGTCCTGAAGGTGAGAGCTGAGGAGGGGCAGTCTGACACTAAAGCCCACGTTCTTATCTTCCTAGGTTACATCAGCTCTTATAACAAGCATTGTCTTTCATTAATTAGAATTTCCTCTTTCCCTTTTGGTTGCATGTGAAGGAAAGAAGCTAATATATTTAAAGTTGGATTATTTTCTATACTCTAGGCCAGCCCGTCACAGATAGAGCAATTTTTGAGTGTGATTCTCTCTATAACTTAAAACAATGCTACTGACTGTAAAATATGACACTCCAAGTTGATAGTGACACAAACATGATAGAAGTTAGCTCCCTAATGAAGAGCACTTTTCTAAGTGATTTGTTGGCCCAGGACCTTCTCACTTCAAGCTCACCCATCTTCCACATGGAGTTTCTTGGGTTGCCATGTACATGTGCACCAGGCAGGCCAGAGGGAAGGGAGCACGAAGGATTTCATAGGGAAGGATATAGGACGACCTTAAAGTGGCACACATGACTGGATTTGCTTTCATGGTCTAGAGCTCTGTCACATGCCACATTTAACCATCTTCAAGGGGAGCTTGGAAATGCAGTAATTGTTTATCCACAGAGCAGAAGAAATACAAGCCAGGGAAATCCGTCACAGTACCTATTACTGGAACTTCTTAGAATTCTTTCAAATAGCATGGAGGGAAATATGGTGGCTCCTAGTAAGAATGCTGCAGATGACTTTTTAAAAATAATTTACATGTGGATAAAGTGCTAATTAAAACTTTTTAAAAAAGATTAAATAAATGGTGAAAAAATATAGAAATACAGAAATGTTTACTACTTTACTAGTATTTTCAGAAAATGAGAAAGGTAAATATATCCATAAGTGTAAAGCCATGATCACATCATCTAAGTGTATCTATATTGTTTTATTTTTATTTTAGGGCCCTTTAAAAGGACGCAGAGTTGAAGGGATCCAATATGAAGACATTTCTAAACTTGCCTGAGTTTGAAAATTTGTCAACAACACTAAAATACAAAGCATCAAATTGGTGTTCTCTAATGCATTATGAAACTCTACTGTGTTAGGGTGTTTCTTTTATATTAAAATAAATGGATTTATTTAAGTATTTCTGTATAGTTGTTTAGCTGAACTTATGTAAAATCATGTCTTATGAAATAGCAAACTGTAACTTTACCCTTGTCTTGTTCCTTTGTAATAGTTTTTGCAGATTTTGTGATCTTTCATTAAAAAGATATTATTATAAAGTGTTTTCTAACAGAGCAATTTAGAATCGTAACAGGAGGACCTGCTTTATATGTTCTACACCTTTATTTTCAGTATTGTTTGAAATATAAATTAATAATTATAAATTTCAAAATTTAACTATATAATTTACATACTGTACAATTTACTCCCGTCTGTAGTTTTAAATATATAGTCACAGAGGAGTTGTGCAGTCACCACTGCTATCGAATTGTAGTGCATTTTCTTCATCCCCAAAAGGAAACTCTGTATTGATTTGCAGTTAGCCCCTAAGCCCCTGTTTCAGCGGCCCTGGCAACCATGAATTTCTTTGCTGTCTCTGGATTTCCTGTTCTCAACATTTCACATAAATGGCCTTGTTAATATTTGGTCTTTTTGGCTTCTTAGGATCTTTTCAAGATTTCTGATGTTGTAGCATGTCTCAGCACTTCCTCCGATCTCACTGTATACATATATGAGTAATACTGTATACATATATGACATTTGTTTGTCCATTCATCAGATCGTGGACATTAGAGTTGTTCCTGGGTTTTGGCTATCAGATAGTGCTGCTGTGAACATTCATGTGAAATATAGTTTTAATTTTCTTGGATATCTAACAGAAGTAGAATTGCTGAATTTCACGGTAACTGCTAATTTTGAGGAACTTCCAAACTTTTCGAAAATGGTTATGTCGTTAGGTTGCCACCAGCGATCAGCAGTGGCTGTCAGGGCTGAGCCCTGTTGGCGTAGTGGTTGTGCGCGGGACTGCGGCCCACTGGGATGGAGGTTCGATTGCAGCTCCACGGAGAAAGGCTGGGCCTCCTACTCCCACCACCTGAGGGCAGTGATGTCCCCCCCCCCCAAAAAAAAAAAAAAAAAAAACAGTGGCTGTCAAGTCCGTTGTGATCCATGTTGACCCCAGGTGTGGCTGATTTTTTTTTATAAGTGGACCAAGGTGTCTTAATTAGTGTTCTCCATTTTACTTCTCTAGGTTCTAATAGCAATAGCAATGACTACAGAGAACTCAGACAAAATTTATGATTCAAAGGTTTATTGAGGAAGTTAAGTTGTAGTACCTGTGAGAAATGGTCAGGGTTGAGTTACCCTTCGGGCAGGACAAGTTACAACTTTCTGTCATGCCTGCTAACAAATGCCCAAAGGGCACTGCCTATCAATCTCAGCCCAAAGGCCTTTCAGTTTAAGCTCCCTAGGTCAGCAACCCCAGCTCCTGGAATTAAATTTCCAGAGGTACGCCACTCCAGTAAGCTCCTCGGAAGGCACTCAGCTCCACCTCCCCAATGAAGTGCCCAGAGGCACCGGACTCTGTAAGTGAGCCTTCTGCACAAAGGCACTCAGCTTTACTTACAGTCCATGGTTCTGTTCCACACTCTGACTTCTGGTTCTGTTGCCGCTCCTCTGATGTTAGAGCAGTCCTCTGAATCCAAGAGTTTCACTGCTTAGGAGTCTAGAGTTCTGAGGATTTACTCCTCTAAACTCTTACTGGTAATACTATCTCTCCTGCTTCTCAGAGCACTTATTTTATTCACAGCAAGGATGGGACTCCCTGTTTGAAGTTACTCACAGGTGAACCCTATCTCTAGCTTCACCTTACCAGACCCATGAGGGATAGGTCATTTGGTGAGAGAAACCTTCCCCAAAAGAGCCACATTAAATAATTCTTTGGCTCTCCATAAACCACCAAGCCTTTTTATCCACGGTTCCTCTGCGTCGATGTGAACCTTCAACTTTTCAGTTAACATCTTGAGCACTTAGCTATTTACACCCATGTTTTAATGCTGAGCTGTACATTTTTAACATGCAGGATAGTATATTACGTAGGAGTACAAAACACAGAAGACTCGTCATATTTGCTTATAAGAAAAGTATAGTTTCCATGACAACAGTAATGGTGCTGTGGGATCAGAGTATAAACACTAGGTCTCTGCATTCCTGGCTTCCTCTTTGTTGGTTCAATTCACAGGCACTTCCATGACAAGCTGACTACCAATAGTTCTAAATTTACATCTTTTTTTCTTTTACTTCTTTAATAATTTAACAAAAACAAAAGATACCCCAAGGTTTAAAATATCATTAGCCTGATACAGAGACTATTGAGCACCTGAGAAATTGAAAGTCTTTTTTTTTTTTTTTTTGGCATCACTGTCCTGGTGGGGGTAGGAGGCCCAGCCTTGCTCCTGGAGAGCTGTTGCTGGATTTGAACCGCCAACCCTGTGGGTCGCAGTCCAGCACATAACCACTACGCCACTGGGGCTCAGCCCCTAAACTGGAAGTCTTTACTGAGCAGAGATACCTATATGAGTGAGGGGCTTCAAAAAAACTAAAGGGAAAATGAAATTTTTCCATGAACATTTTGAAGCTCCTCACATTTATTTGAGCTCATTTATTTATTCTACAATTTAATGCATTTTAAATCTCTTTTACAACTTTATTTCATTCACAGCTAGGCGATCTTTATTCTGTCAACATACTAAATGATTGGAGAGTAGCCAGGTCTCAAGATGAAACACAGACTCGCTGCGCCAGGTTATTGGGGATCCACACTGAGCCTCGCACTTCCCGGGTTCAGTACGCTCTGTGAGTTACTAAGTTCTACCGCAGCCCAGGAAGTGACGGCTCCAGCATGGTGCTCTGGACTGTTTTGTTTGCAAATATCTTAACCTGTGATGGACAATCATTGGGATGATTGGCATTTTACAAATTAATCAAGAAACCTACGGTGGAAAGAAAGAAAGAATTCTAAATGATAGTTTTACTTGTATTTTAAAATACACTGGAAATTCCGCATATGCCCATGATCAAGCTTACTTTCAATGCACACGACTTCAATTTGAGTGATGCGGTTTGTTTTGACAAGTTCTTTTCCAACCTGAACACCAACACGAGCACCAAAACTTCAGATTTCCGAATGACCCTGGCTTCCTTGCTAGTGATGATGAACGAATGCTTTCATCTGCACTGTTTTCTGGCCGTAATGACAATAACGGTAAGCAGAGGCAGCGGTGGTGAGGGCCAGGAAACACCACAGTATCTGAAGATATATGCTGTCAGCATAATTGAAAACTGGACCTGCCAAGAAGCTGCTACCAAGATCAACAGGACTGCTGTGCTTACCTTGCTGATGAATGTTGGTTTTAACCGGGATTAAAATACTTAGCAAGTGTTCTCGGTGTTGGAAGAGTTCAATATCTGACATAAGGAAGGCAGCAATCAACAGTATATCTCTTGACATGATCATATAAGTGGAACTGGAATCAGGCAGGTTTGCATAAGTCAAGCTAACGTCTAAGATACTGATAAGGATTTTGTCAGCAAGTGGATCAAGAGCACTTCCCAAAGCTGATTTTTAATTGGCCCAGTTTCAAGCAATAAATCCTTCCAACAAATCAGCCCAGCGAATGCAAACACTCCTAATACAACATTAAAATCATCTACAACAGTCAAACAGCCCCAAACTGGGGCTAGGCCAGTTCTTGTCATTGACAGCATATTTGGGTTTGCCCAGGGATTTTCATACAGGCTGGCTGGCCTCAGTGGCAGCACTCCCTCCTGCAGCAGATCCGGGCCGCCTTCCCAGCCCCGGTGCTCCTCCAGAAAGAGCGGGAGCAGAGCCAGGTGGGTGCCCCCCCCCCCCCCCCCCCCCCCCCCCCCCCCCCCCCCC